>AWOL01S0000744.1:177255-263628 GCA_000715115.1 Nicotiana otophora
CGTAAGTTGGGGAATGAGATTATTTTGAGATTATACGCATTATGCTATTTCAAACAAGTGATGAGTACATTAGTGAATGTGAGAGGGTAAACAAATCGAAGAAAATAAATTTTGTCAAAGTTTGACATTTTGAGAGAAAATACGGTCCAAGTTATAATACCCGGTATTTATGGACTTGTGCCATACAAGGTACCACATGACCATGATAGTAAGATGTATCAAGTTTGCTAAAAGTGAGCAATATTCTAAGTAATTTGAGATAATTCCTAATTATATGGATAATTGGATAATTATTAGTTAATGGGGGATTAACAAATTAATTTAGGAATTAAGATCCTTGGATAAGGATTAACCTCCCAAACGTGGAAGCCAAGAGCAAAGTTACAAATGATTCTTAAATTCACATAAAAGGTGGAAAAAACTTGGAGGAGTCTTTGGCCAACTAAGCCACTAAGTGGGGCCCACTCCCAAGGGATAAGAGAACCTCTTTAATTCATTTTAAATCTCTACATACCAAAGAATGTTTTCAGCAAAAATCTTAAGAGACCTTGGTCCCTACTTTCTTTGGGTTTCCAATGGCTTCAAACGTGAAAGGCTCTTTAAATTCACAAAAATGAAAAGGCTTATGACTACAAAATGCGGATGAGGCTTCAGAAAATTCGTACAAGATCCTATTATGAGTGAGATGCAATTCTATGTAAGCACGGTATAATCTTTTTCAAGGATATCATACGGATTTTTCCCTACTTCAACCCACCGTTATGTGTTTTTCTCAAAAGACGTGGGTTAGAGGGATTGCTAAGATAATTGATTCAGGTATGTTAAGGCTATCCCTTCTTTCTTTTTGGCATGATATATACGATACAAACGAAACGGGTAAATGCATAATTTTCATAAATGACTTTATTGATAGAAGTACTAGGGGTGTCTATATTATTGATTCCCCATATGAATTATTATTATATCTTCTATTCATGGGTCTCTGAGATCCGGAAGGCATATTGATTTTATGACATTGCAAGAAATCTTATTAACGTATTTTTTATGCAATTTATGCATTTATACATGTACATTGACCCATGACCAGATGGCGTTATATACACATATATTATATGTATATGGGATATGGGAAAAGGTTACGACGTTATATACGCACCACCACCTGATCAGCTGGTATACGTTGATGATTTGCCCACAATGGCCGAGATGATATGATGGGATGCCCTCAGATGCTTGATGATGTTATGAACGTATATACCTATGTATGGTATGACATTTATACGCATATGCATGACATTATAAATATGAAATGATTCACAGAGTTATTCAGATTTCCATGTTGAGTCTTTTACTCCATGTTTCTCTTATGTCTATTACCTACTGATTTTCATTTCCTTACAAACTCGGTACATTATTTGTATTGACGTCCCTTTTTCCTGGGGACACTACGTTTTATGCCTGCAGGTCCCGATAGACAGGTTGAGAGTCTTCTAAGTAGGCTATCAGCTTAGCGGAAGATGTTGGTGCGCTCCATTTGCTCCGGAGTTGCTATTTGGTCAATATGATTAGGACATGTATTGATTGGTATGGCGGGGATCTGTCCCGACCTTTATGATATGTATGTACTCTTAGAGGCCTGTCGACATATGTTGTGTATGTGAATGATTGTACGGCCTTGTCAGCCTATGTTAAGTGTAATTTTGGTCTTATAGGCCCTATGTCACACGTATAAGTTTTTATATCAGATTGGGTCATCTTATATTGAGTATTCCCTTATATTTATTCTGGTTAGCCCATGATAAGAAGAATATGTAGCGTTGGTACTCGGTTGAGTAAGGCACCGGGTGCCCGTCGTGGTCCATCGGTTTGGGTCGTGACAGGGGGCCTGGAGGAAGGATAGGGGGAATGCTTATGATGTATGCAAAAAGAGTAAAAATGAGGTTAGTGGGGCGAGTCAGTTTAGCGGACCTCATCCCCTTTGCGAGAAGTGTAAGAGATGTCATTCGGGGGTATGTCTCTGTGGTACCAATGTTTGTTATGGATGTGGAGTCGAGGGGAATCAGTTAAGGCACTGCTTCATAAGCCTAAAGTCACCAAGTAAGTCACTCCTTGCTATATCAATCTGAACACCTCATAATTTTCCTTGTTGTATATGTACATCTGCATTGAGGAGCCAACATAAATATGGTCTTAACAAGACACTGAAACACAAAACATTGCATGTACCTACTCTTTGAACGAGATGCATTATTCGTGAAGCCTCTTTAGCACAATTCGCTCATTTACCATCTCTTGAGAAATTGAGTTTTACAACTATTTCCTTGAATTGAGCTATAGCCCTAGGTTAATACTTCCCACTTGTTTCCCTAAATACTCAGCAAGGGACTATACCTGATTAAATTCTTATATAACCTTCTAATTAAAATGGATAACATCTGCTCACTTGTGCCTATGCACACACCACCATAATATTTACCTACATCATATCGAATCTGATATAAGGCAGCCTAGTGTTGAGATTTTTCTTGAGCCACTCTCTCTCTCTCTCTCTCTCTCTCTCTCTCTCTCTCTCTCCTTTGTATGTGGCTCTTATGGTTTGAACAATCACTTTACTCCCTTTCTGAACATTATCATAAACCATTTTCATTGTCTAGTAACATAAAAGCATATCTCAACACCTATCATATGTGTGCATGTCAATTGAAATGGTCACTTGTCCGTATGAAGTCTATCTGAAATTTGAGATCCTCACGAATTAGTCATATGAAGATCTTTTGTTTGCCCATCTCAGTATAACGTTTAGTCCACTTAGATCAAGAATATCTCAGCACCTATCAAATGTGTGCATGTCAATTGAAATGGTCACTTGTCCGTATAAAGTTTCTATGAAATTTGAGATCCTCACAAATTAGTCTTAGGAAGATCTTTTGTTTGCCCATCTCAGTATAACATTCATTCCACTTAGATCATCCCGCAGTGAGTAACTCACCTTGTTCCTAGTATTGTAGCTGCCCATGACATGGCCATGGGATTGAGCTATAGCCCTAGGTTAATACTTCCTACTTGTTTCCCTAAATTCTCAACAAGGGACTATACCTGATGAATTTCTTATATAATCTTATGATTCAAATGGATAACATCTGCTCACTTGTGCCATTCTGATTCCAAGGATACACACATCGTACTCAGCCTTATTATCGGTACAAGGGAATTGTATGTTTGCCGATGCTGGATATTATTGTCTAGATTGCGAAATTAGGACTACCCGAATCCCAACTCCTTTGAAGTTTGCTAGTCCATCAAAAAATAGCCTCCATCCAGGGTATAATTCTGCAATATCTTCCCCGGCAAATAGTACTTCTTCATTAGGGAAATACGTGGTAAGTGGTTCGTAATCCCCATCCACTGGATTCTCGGCGAGGTCATTGGCTAAAGCTTGTCCTTTGATAGCCTTCTGAGTTATGTACACAATGTCAAATTCGCTGAGAAGAATTTGCCATTTAGCTAGCTTTCCGGTAGTCATTGGCTTCTGAAAGATGTACTTGAGTGGATCGAGCCGAGATATCAGATGTGTGGTGTATGTCGACATGTAATGCCTTAGCTTCTGAGCGATCCAAGTCAGAGCACAACAAGTGTGTTCTATGAAGGTGTATTTAACCTTGCATGGTGTGAACTTCTTGCTTAAGTAGTAGATGGCATGCTCCTTTCTCCCAGTTTCATTATGTTGCCCCAACACACAACCGAAGGCATTTTCCAAGACTAACAAATAGAGAAACAATGGTTTCCCTAGTTAAGGGGGAACCAACACTGACGGGTTTCAAAGATACTCTTTGATTCTGTCGAAGGCTTTTTGGCGCTCCTTCGTCCATTTTGCGGCAGCATCCTTCTTTAGCAGCTTAAAAATGGGTTCACAAATTACTGTGGACTGGGCTATGAAACGACTGATGTAATTCAATCTTCCCAGGAAACTTATGACATCTTTCTTGCTCTTTGATGGTGATAATTTCAGGATGACCTTGATTTTTGATGGGTCTAGTTCTATCCCTTTCCTGCTTACAATAAAACCCAATAGCTTTCCAGCGGGGACTCTATATGTGCACTTTGCTACATTCAACTTCAAACTGTACCTTTGCAGGCATTCGAAAATTTCCTCAAGTCATCCAAGTGCTCTAAACTCTTTCTAAATTTTATGATGACATAATCCACATACACTTCAATCTACTTATGAATCATGTCATGAAAGAGGGCCGTAAAGGCCCTCATGTAGGTGGCACCGGCATTTTTGAGACCGAACGGCATAACCCTATAACAATATATATGATGGTACCCAGTGAAATAATCCAAAAATGGATGCAGCTCATACTTTGTGCAATTGTCGATGAGGATGTGGTTATTTGGCAAAGGGGAATCGTCCTTTAGGCTAGCTTTGTTGAGATCTCGGTAATCCACACATAGTTTTATCTTCCTGTCCTTCTTTGGCACCGGGACGATATTTGCCAACCAACTTGGATAGTTGGTGACCCTTACTACATTTGCTTCTATTTGTTTGGTCACCTCCTCCTTTATCCTAAGACTTAAATCAGGTTTGAAATTCCTAGGCTTCTGCTTGACTGGCGGTCTAGTAGGGTCAGTGGGTAGTCGATGCGAGACAATGTCGATGCTTAATCCTAGCATGTTATCATAGGACCATGCGAACATGTCGACGTACTGTCGAAGGAGCTCAATCATTTTTTCCTTCTGCTCGGTTTCTAGGTAAAAGTTGATTCTGGTTTCTTTCACATCTTCTTCGTTTCCAAGATTGACTACATCCGTTTCATTGAGGTTGGGGTTCTTCTGACTCTCTAGCTGTTCGATCTCCTGTGGGAGATTGTCTGGCATCATACTCTCGTTATATTCCTCGTAATCCAAGTCATTGCGCTCAGCAGTTTCCTTACATGTCAAAAGTGCGGAACGCAGTTTTTTATTGGTTTAATTATTGAAAAGAAAAGCTAGGTATAAATAAAGTAGTAAAATAGAGTTGCGATATTTAGGAAGCTGATTATTTTTATTTATTAAAAAGGGGAACGTCTTAAGCATTCACATAAGGCAAGTTATAAAAAGGTACAGACACGGTACAAGCCTCAATTGACTGTGCTCTTTCAAAATAAAACTTTTTACTGTTCCATACTACCAAGATTCCCGATGAACCAAGGATGGACGGGTTGTCCAATTCTACAGCTCTTCCCTTGGTTTGGCATCCCTAGTAGTCGGTGTCTTGATGTTAGTCCTTCACAGCATTTTTCAATCATATTCACGAACAACTTTCCCATCTCGTTGATGATATCATCTTTGGGTGTTGCAATATGCTCTGGCACAAAAACCCTTTTCCCGGAGCTAACGGTGCGAGTTTTCCCTTCCGAAGGTTGATATCCTATTCCAGCCCTTTCTTTCTGCCCATTGTGTTCAATTCGCTCTAAGATTCCATCTGACTTGGCTCCCAACCCTGTTCCTAGCCTGTATCCGTATTTTATCATCTCCCTCATGGCCATCTTGGATCCATACGACGATTGCATTCCCAAATTTTTTTCAGTCTTCTCAACCTCAGTAGTCTGCATAATTTCCACGACGTGGAAGGTGAGTCCGTCTAGCCTCTCAAAGAATGAGACAACATACTCCAGATAAGGCGGAGTGACCCCACTCGCCGTGAACCACGATCTCTTGGAACCCCTACTCAAATTTTATGTATTGGTGCAAGGTAGACGGCACGACCCCTTCCATACATATCCAGGGCCTTCCTAGTAGCAAATTGTAGGAAGAGGAGATGTCCATCCCTTGGAATAATACCGAAAATTCGACCGGCCTGATTTGCAAGGCTAGATAAATTTCTCTAATAATGTTCTTTTGCAAACCATCAAAGGCCCTCACCCGTACGTGTCTTTTCGTAACCTCTCTCAAATGAATTCCCAACTCCCGTAGGGTAGAGAGCGGACAAATGTTAGCTCTGGATCCTCCATCGACCAGCACTTGGGATACCACTTTGTCCCCATATTTGACAGTGATTTGAAGAGCCTTGTTGTCACTTGCGCGTTCGACAGGAAGTTCGTCTTTTTTGAAAGTGATCATGTTTGCTTTTACTATTTTTCCAATTGTCACGGACAATGCTTCGCTGGTGGTGTTACTTGGTACACTTACTGGCTTAGTACTTTCAACAAAACATCCCTGTGACTGTCAGAACTCATTAATAGATATTTGTGCCGGGGTTTTCTTTAACTGCTCTTCCACAGAATACTCTATACTCGACATCCTTTTCAAAAACTCCGCGACTTTTGGGTCTATTATGTTCCTCCTTGGAATTTGTTCTCTGCTTGAATTTACTCAATTGACGTCTTCAGGGGCATAGCACCTCCCACACCTAGTCATACCATGGGCTGCGGCAGAGTCTTTCATTTTGGCCTTTCCCTTTTGTTGATAGGTCCATGGGATGGTTTTGTATTCCCGATCTTCTTCACCCTAAGTAGCATTGGTAGGTTGCTGCATATGGGTTTGAACTGTCACTGTAGGCCTTAGTTGTACTGTAATGATTAGAGCCTTTTGAGGAGGGATCCATGCGGCTTCTACATTCCCTATAGTGACAATAGTTCCCTTCAGATCATATTCTTCGTCTATCGTGATCATGTTAGCTCCCTAGTTTTGATGATTTGGCAATGGGTTGTTATTCACATTAGGTGGTGCTGGATTGCACTAGATAGCTCTGCTCTTGATCAAGGTTTCAATTTCATTTTTCAACTTGAAACAGTCTTCAGTATCGTTTCTCGGTACATTGGAATGATACACGCATCTCTTAGTGGCATCAAAATATTTGGAGGGATGTTCAGGAACCCTTCCCTCGATTGGGTGTATTAATCCTACTCTTCTCAACCTTTCAAACAATTTGGTCAGAGGCTCAGCAATCGGGGTATAGGTTTTGGGACCCCTCTCTTCAAAGTTGGGACGAAGACATGGTGCATACACAGGCCGATTTTGGTGAGTAGTGGTTTGGGCAGGAGAATATGGTCGTTGTGGGTTTTGGTTGTTGTTGGCTCAACAAGGGTTGTATTTTGGTTGAGGGTAGTAGTATGGCTAGGTATTATAGACTGAAGCGTAAGTGGGTGGTGGTGAGTGGTTAATTGGGGAATAAGAGGTGCTTCCATAAGATGTGTTAGTTTGATAGTAGGGGACGACTTTTGAGACCTCTTCTTTCTTTCTCTTCCCATTAACAATTGATCCTGACTGGATGGCCTTGATGGCCTCTTGTAGTGCTGCCATAGATTACACCTTACCAGATTTTATGCCCTCTTCTAAGAAATCTCCCATCTTAACCAGCTTGGGGAACTTTTGACCCATCATTCCCATCATCTTATCAAAGTATATTCCTTCTTGGGCTCGGATGAAGTACTTGGTTAGTTCGCTATCATCCAGCGGCTATTGCATCTTGGCAACCTCTGTCCTTCACCGTCGTGCATATTCTTGAAATGACTCAGATGGTGTTTTCTACAAATTCAACAGCGCAAACTGATAAGGAGAGATCTCTGTATTTAATCGAAAATGATTCATGAAGTTCTCCACCATATCTTGCCAAGTTCTCCAATTTCACGGGTCCTGTCAGGTATACCAGGTGCGTGTTTCTCCTGTCAGACTCCTTATAAACAATTTCATCCGTAGTTTCTCATTCCTTCCTACGCATATCAACTTGTCACAATAAGCCCTTAAATGTGCATGAGGGTCCCTTATCCCATCGAAGATATTGAACTTTGGCGGTTTGTACCCTACGGGCATATCAACATCTGGGTGAATACACAAGTCCTCATAGTCCAGGATTTCACTTCCACGGGCCACCTGGAGACTCTTCATTTGCCTTCTTAACATTTGCAACTACTCAGATACCGACTCTTCTTCCTTACACCTAGCTTCTCCCTCCTTCTCAGCGAATTGATCGATCTTATATAGAACCCTAGACGTGACAGGTGATGTAAAGGTTAGTTCGGTAACAGCATATCCAGGGGAGAATTTATCCCTCGTGACTGGCGGCATGTGCCACAGGTATGTGCTAGTTAGCAGTGAAAGTGATCCCGTCACGAGGAGGGGTAGTTTCATTAGTAGTAATAGGTGGGTTCTGTGATGTCTGAGGGTATTGTGGTATGTAAGGAGTGTAAATAGAAGGATTTAGTGGGTTAGCGGGGGTTACTCGAGGTATGACTTAAGTGGTGGGGGTTGAGGTTGGAGTGTTGTTGTTTTGGCGTGATGTTGAAGGAAAATAATCTGGCAGTGAATCCAAAGAAGGGAATAGGGGTGGTTGAGGAAGTGTTGTCATGGACAGGTGCGCCAATTCTCTAATATGTTGTACCTCCTCTCTTAAGGATTCCATTTCCTGGGCCATCCTGGCCACGTGTTCATCATTCCTAGTGTTGTCCTTTTCCACCGACCGCCCTGGGCTGTCGGCTATGACTAGAGCATGTTCAATTGGGTCTTCTGCAGCTGACATCTTTCCCTTAGACCTTAGATTTTATGGTGGCTCCGCAAGTTTTAGTCGATGCAAACCGACTTTCTTTTCTTTTTGAGGGGTAGTAAAAAGGCAAAAGAACAATAGAAGAGAAAAAAAAGCAAGAGTCAGTTTCTTCATTTATACGAGCAAAAATTCACATAGAGCAGATAATTCGTGCATTACCGCTAACGCATTCCTAAATTTTGCATGGACCTCTCATTGCCGGAGGTACGCATAATTCGAGGATATTTGACAAACATTTAGACTTGACACATTTAGATCCAAAGAAATTTTGTTGTCACTGATAATTTTGACTGATACGAGTGGGAACAAGGATTACATCATAAAGTTGCATGGGCTTACACAGTTTGCCCTTTTGGAAAGTAAAAGAGAGAACTAGGGATAAAGGTACAAAGTAGGGAAAGGAGGGAAAATCAACCAATTCTAATAACCATCCCCCGAGTCGCTCCATGTACCATTCTCTTCTTCTGGATCCTCTTACGGATCCTCCTCTGGGTGTTCCTTAAACGCTTCCTCATCATCATTGAATTCAGCATCCTCCTCCGGATCTTTTTCTGGTTCTGTGCTTGACTCTATCTGGATGCATTCCACAACGTGATCATCCTCTTCAGCCGGTGGTAACATATGGTCAATGGATCCTGGGACCACTTCACGATGCATTGATGTGGTCATAAGATAATGTGGTAGGGTCTCATGGTAAATCTGCAAGTCAACCACCGCATCCTCTAACTAAGCTATACGTCCTCTCTTCTCGGGCAGTCAAGTTCTTCTTCTTCGTTAATCCAGACATAGTAGTCGGGAGTGCACCATGAGTTTTAACCGATAGGCATTGTTACCAGGTCATTCCACTCTTGTTGCAGTCTCTTTGTCCTAGGAATTTGAATCTGGCCATTGTAGTCATCCTCGTATAGTGTTGCCCTGGTCCATAATGGCACATCTTGGATTATCCCAAATTGTCTGAGGACCCGCAGAGGTAAGTATGGTTGAATGCCTTCTAATCCGATCAACTCAATGAAGTACTTTTGGGGAGTCCTCAAGATTGCCCTTCCACCTAACCAATAGAGTTTCCAGTTGATCCATTCTCTTGTCAGATTGGACAATGTTTCCCTCCATGTGGAGAAATCCAGTGTCTCTTTCATTCAATGGATGCGGATCATGTTGCTGACACCCACGAAGTAGTCGATAGTAGCCTCCAATTGGAAGAACTATTTAGTAGCCCAAATCCAAAGCAGGAAGTTGCATCCTTTGAAGAAATCGTATCCTCTTGCACATGCGGATAAAACTCTCAGCATCTCAGCTAACACCATCGGTGCCAAAGTAGCTTGAAGATTGCCGCGGAAGGTTACCAGGACCACTAGTAATAGGTTGATGTTGATACGGCCCCTTCGCTGTGGGAACATCAATAATCCAAGAATGCCATGGCGAAAGTGATAGGTCTGAGACTCTCCCACGTTGCCTGGTCGCATTAAAACTCCCCTGAATACCATTTGTAGCTTTCACGGTGCCCAAACTTATCGAACATCTGGTCGAGGCTCACCCATCAGTCCTCGATACTCTTGAGGCTTCTACTATTGGAAAGACCTAGAGCATCCAAGAACCGATAATCGAGCATAGTAACTGGCAGTACTGGATTTCTTCCGTTGAATGGCAGCTCCGTAAAACTTGTGACTTCCTCCAATGTCGGTACCAGCTCACAATCGGCAAATTTGAACATCATTTTAGTTGGATCCCATAATTCTATCAATAAGTGAGTGAGCACCCTGTCTGCTCGGATGTTCATCGATGCAGTTAATGCCCCTAGGAGCGTCCGAACTTCATCTCCGTGTTCCCGACAAATATTCTTCCACTACTGTTTCAGCTTATGTGGTGCTCCCATTACCATGCTAATTTCAGAGATGTTTTGGGTAAGTGTTTGCTTCAGATCCGTAAGTGTCTTGTCATGATTGTTTGTCTTTCCACATAAATTATGTCGTTAGGTGCATAACCCGTTGACATCAGGGTGGTTTCCCTAATTATGTATTGGTGCTAGGGACAAACTCACCTAAGGTTTATATAGTATGACCTATTTACTAGAGTAGAGTGTTTTCTACTCTTGAACTGGACTAAGAATTGCGAGAAGTTATGTCAGTTGACCCGACAAAGCCATTCTCTGAAACTAGAGAGTTTGGAAAAGAAGTTTCAGAGGGGTGTAAAAGACAACCCTCGTGTGCCATTGTGTGAGATAGTGTACGACCAAGACTCGATTGGAAGAGATGTGATGACAGTATATATAAAGTAGTAACAAGGAAGAGCGTAACACTAATAAGAATGGTGGTCATAAGGAGTAGATAATTGTAAGGAGTAAACAAGACACGTAGGCATGTAATTGCAATTTCGATTATAATCAAAGCAATGTATAAAGAAATCTAGAAGCCAAATTAGTCTAACTCTGCTAAGGTCAGAACCTACGTGTGTTTCCCCAGCAGAGTCGCCATGTTGTTGCACCCTATTTTGCACTAGTCAAGACATGATTTAACTTGTAGTATCTTTGTTGTTGATAAAAGAGAGTCGCCACCTAATATTTAAAAGTATACAAGGTACCTATCAAATTACTAAGTCATATTTTTTATTAGTCTGCTAATCGGTGAGATTATGGGTAAGGGTTCTTGTTCTTCTAAGGGGAAGGTGTTAGGCACCCCTTATAATCAACCTGCGGTAGCTCTATAGGATTTAGAATAAGTTTGGGATCAATTATTTGTACTATGCTTAATTACTATTAAAGAGTACGGATTACTATATATCTAAGAGAGAGTATAAAAGGGCTGCCAGACTTAAGAGGAGGGTGAACTTGTAAATAAGTTTAAAGATATGTTGAGAGAGTTTTGAAATATGTATGTAAGTGGTCCATATTTGTAAAGCATGTGCGGAAAAGAGTTTGAGTTATAAAATACTTGGTTTAAAAGATGGATATAATTCTAAGAGGTGTTTGTGAAAGTGAGCCTAAGATATACCTTGGTTTGAAGGTCCTTAAAGAAAAGAATATTTGCTGAAAATCCCTTAAGGCGATGGTTCTTGAAATTCTAATTTTTTTCTTTTTGAAGAATGAAGCTGAGATCTGATTTTGTTTTGAGATAGAGCTGATGTTTGGCTAAGTTCTGGGTTTTAAAGTCTTTTAAGGAAAAGTGACTGAGCAAAAATGCAATAAGTTGTGAGCAAATTATAATTACCGAATTAAGGATCTACTACTAACTAATTTCCCTTTTAATTCCTATATTGTTTAACGCTTGCCTATATTTATATGATATTAAAACATAAAAGTAAAGCATGTGATCTAATATATGAATGTTATATACATGAGAAATAAAACAACAATAAAGACATAACACCTATCAGGAATTTAAACTAACAGAAACAATAAACTGCACTAACAAGATAGTAAATAATGATAATGATTTGAGGGAAAGAGGACTGGACTTTGTGATTGGGCCTCAAGAAAAACAGGCCCAGCGGTAAAGAGATGCGGATATGGCTGACTTTGGACTTTCTAACAGAATGCAGTAAGGCTGGAATTGGGCCTGAGGTCATCAGGAACTCAAAGGCCCAAACAGATGTACATGTCAAAAAGTAAGAAAGTCATTAGACACATATTCAATATATTCAGCGTATTCTAACAATAGATCATACTCTGATGTATATGACAAGTACACAAACAGATAATTGAAACAAGAATAAGATTAATATCGAGGGTAAATTATATATTAATATGGTGGCTTTATTTATCAAATAGTTTACATTTGAAACCTTTCGTTGTCATTAAACATTAAACCCTTAATGAACTTAATGCATCAACGAATTAAGAGCTAAGGAAGGAGCCCCACTCAAGGTCGATGCTCCCTTTGGATCCCGCGACACTTCAAAGTTTCCAAGGGACTCAAGGCCTAGGGCAATGCTTGTGCAGGGGAGGATAGCCCAACCTAAAGTCGAACTCCGCTTCTAAATACCCTTAATCACTAACAACATATTTTTCTTACGGGTTTAAGTGCCAATGAGGCCCTTTCAATGCAAACTAAATACTAAAGTATTACTTACCAATAAATATATACTTTCCTCTTAATGAAATAAAACAAGAGAATACAGATTACTTTTGATACTAAATAAGGAACACATATAAAGTAAACCTAAAGGGGGATGACTTTATAACACATATGGATGAGAAACAGAAGTCTCATATCATACTGCTACAGGAGTAAGTCATTAAGGAACAACATATTCAAAAAAGAAAGTGGGCATACAACACTCATATAGACAGTAAGACAAGAGATGCAGATACCCCTGCCTTAGTAGACTGGCTAACTACTCATTTTTTTATTAACACATGCAAGGATTAATAATACTACTTAACATCTCAAAGATCATCAAAACAGATTCAGACAAACATTCATGGTCAACCATTGTTGTCAAGGGAATCCGAAACAAGATTAAACCCTCAACATGACTATCAATTCACAAATTTAAACACGGGATCCCTAAGGTCTCAATAGGGTCGTGCTTCTTGCAGGTCATCATACTTCATAAGGCTTGAGAGTCTGGTTTAGTTTTAGATTAACAATAAATAAATAACTGGGCATAATTTAAAACAAAACATGGTATTATAGAGTCGAACAAGGTACTCATGATATTCAGTCAACTACACATATACAGGGTAAGTGAGGTAGTGAACTCATAAAAGTAGGGGAATTTTGCACATTACAGAACTAATTACAAGCAGATAGATGATAGGTTAATGATAGGAAGATAGGTTAATGATAGGTGCATGCAGGATTTATAGAATCAATATTGGCTCAAAGAGATTAAGGACAAGGATGTACTGCACAAGTTTTGAATTACACATGTATATGAAGATCTCAACTAATCATGGGTCAAACAAACTTAATTATGCAGTAATAACCAGTTGACTTTATCCAAACAATATCATGACTTACAACATGAAGAGGAAGATAGCTTGACCTTAACAAAATATATATACAACAAAGATTTATGAGAAGAAGACAATTTGATGCAAATAAGATAGTTTCCTACAAATGTATACAAAAGTTGAGTATGATCATGAGAAGGTCATAGTGACAGCCAAGAAATTACCCTCAAAGTTAGTAGATACAGATATGGAGAAGAAGAGCATCTAAACACTTAGATTCTTTCAACTTAGTTAAGTGATATGGACTTATTGAACTTTCATGTGTATATCAGTTAAGATTACCAAAAAATGAACTTGATCATAAAACAAATAGGATGCATGCAATAATGTGCAGAAGTGAAGTTAACAACAATATTATTAGTGAAGGGAAAACATGAACATGATTGGTTTAACAATGATAATAACTAAACAAAGTAAAGACTATAGTGGTAACTTAGAAACAACTTAACAAACACAGGCAGAGAGGAAAGTATTTAGGGATTGTATGTTCAGGCTGAAGGTTAAAAAGCAGGGGAATATAAGTCATCTTAGTTCAAGTTTCATTTTCGTCATAACTATCAGGTAGTAAACTCAACTTCCAAAACTCACAAAATTACAAAGGTTCAAAAGACAAAGATGAGCTTATTGCAAGTGAATGAGAACTATGAAGTTCATATTGAATATAAATACATAAGAACAAAGGCATGGAAACTATTAGAAAATTCAGGACAGAGATCAACAAGTATCATTTATGATTTAATCAACTTATCATTTAAAGACTCACAACATACAAGCTAATCAAAAGAAGTTGTTAAATTAACAAATCATAAATATCAACATGTTAAAAACATATATAATAATTATAATCTACAGAACCAAACTCGACATATCTAAATCATTCAAAGAAAAAAAAGGGAGACAGATGCTGACCTTTTTGAAGGTAGCAAACCAAACGAACTCTTTTTTTTTTGTTGCTCAAAATCCTAGAATCCTCGAGCTTAAACCAGTGATAGAACTCAGCACGAGAGAGGGAAAGTAGTAAGAAAGCTAAGACTAGAAACCCTAATTTTCTCAGTGTCTTTTTGCTTGCTTAGTGAGTGTTCGTCTCTGTATGTTCTGTTACATGAGAACATTGAAGACCCCTTACTTAGGTGAGAGTGATTATTATCAGATGATGCAAGCACGATCGAGTAAAATCAGAAATGAATAGAGGGGAAAGATCAATGAGAGTTTTACCAGAGTAGAAGACAGCCATTACAGGTGAGAAGATGTAACGACCCGACCGGTCAGTTTGAGAATTTGCATTTTACTCAGTAGTTTGAGGGCATGAGTAGCTCCGTATGATGTATTATGACTTGTGTGAATCGTTGATTTTGGTTTTCAGGATACTTTGAATCGATTTGAAAGAATGCATTTCATGATTGAAGCTTTAAGTTGGAAGGTTGACCAAGTTTAACTTTTGTATATTTGACTCCAGAATGGAGTTTGGATGGTTTTGTTAGGTGCAGAGTGTGATTTTGGTCTCGATCGTATGCCCGAATTTGCATTTGGATATTTCTAGAACGTTTCAGCGCGAATTGATGAATGTTGGAAATTTAAAAGTTTGGAAAGATCATAAGTTTGACCGGAGTTAACTTTGATGATATCGAGTTTGGATTGTGGTTCCAAGAATTTGAATAGCTTGGGCAAGTCATTTGGGACATGTGTGCAAAATTTGAGCTCATTCCGTGTTGATTTGATATGTTTCGGCACGGGTTTGGAAGTTGAAAGTTCAAAAGTTCATTAAATTTGATTCGAGGTGCGATTCAATGTTTTGATGTTATGCATTATTTGAGGCCTCGAGTAGACTATATCATTCTTTGTTCAGTTTTCTTTTCTTAGTAGGTGTCTTGACCTGACCTCATCACTACGCTACTGAGGTTAGGCTTGATACTTACTACGTACGGTTGTGGTGTACTCATGCTACGTTTTTGCACATTTTTGTATAGATCCAAGTACATCAGCCCGTGCCAGACGCTAGTGATTGACCAGTTATTCCGAAGACTTCAAGGTACACCCGCTCAGCATTCGTAGGCCTCGAAGTCACCTTCTACTTTTAGTTGTAGTACTGTTTATTTTTTGTCCATAACAGTATCGTATTTTGAGATTATTAGTGCACTCTCTGTATAGCTTATGACTTAGTTCCACTAGGTTTCGGGAGTTATTTGACAGCTGTACTGATTGGTTTTATTCTGATAGATTACCAGTTTAAGTCGATATATAAATTGTTAGTTTTGCTAAATCTTGATGTTTGTTATGCGTACCTAGTATTAGAGATTATGTTCCATTATGATATCCTAAGATGGGACATCGTGACAAATTGGTATAAGAGCTCTAGGTTCATAGGTGCTGCGAGTCATAAGCAAGTTTAGTGGAGTCTTGCCGATCTGTACGGAGACGTCTCTACTTATCTTCTATAGGCTACAGAACTGTTAGGAAATTCAACTTCTTTTATTTTTATGGTGCTAATTTGTTGATTTCGAAATCTGAGACTTTGCCTTTCTATTCTCTCACAGATAGTGAGGACACGCATAACTAGATCTGATTTTCAGGCACCGCGCCCTCTGCTAGAGCCACGTGAGTCTAGGGCTAGGGCAGAGGTCGAGGAGGGGCACCTATTGTAGCCAGAGCACCTGCCTAAGCAGCGACTGAAGAGCCACCAGTAGCTTAGGTTGCGGGATAGGCACTCGAGGCGCCTGATGTTACCCCTAGACATCAGGAGACCCTAGCACAGTTTTAGAGCATGTTCGGCGCTCTATCTTAGGTGTGATTGATTCCTCTTTCACCAGCTATATTTCAGGCTGTGGGGGTGCTCAGACTCCTACGGCCCATAACCTAGAGCAGCGGGTCCACATTGATCAGGTCCCGGGTGTTATGCCAGCACAACCTGTTATTCCAGTTCAGCCTGAGGTCAGGCTAGAGGCATATGAGGAGGAGCAGGGGAGACTTGAGATGTTCAAGAAGTATAATCCTCATACTTTCAGTGGTGCAGCTACCGAGGATATACGGATTAACTTGACACGAAGTGATAAATTAAGTTGCAATAGAAATAAACAATGATAAAGTAAATTCCATCCCCACGAATTGGACAATTTCAGTCTTGGGAGGTCAGTCACCCTCGAGCTGGATGAACTTCAATCGGTATCAAGAAATAGAAAAACAAGAGCTAAAAGAGAAAAATAATAATGTATTGCTTTGGAATGGGTGTTACAATGTCTTAAATGAATTATCAGACCCCCTTTATATAGTAAAGGAATCCTACTTTAGGTAAAATTCTATAAAAGGTAAACAATTTCTTGATTTATTGATTGCCGGTTTCTTATTGATACATGTCGAGATTCTCGCCGTAATATCTGACCGGTCACGGATATTTCGGTCTTCTTTTGGCTACACTATCAATGTTCCTTCGAGCTCTTTTGAGGCTATGACCGATTCCGAGATCATGGTCTCGATATTCTCGAAGGCATAAGTTCTGCCCCAGGGCCCTAGCCCGGTAGGACTTGGGGTCGATCTTTAGTCCTTTATTGCCACATTTGGGGATTGACCTGTCATGTGGTAGGTGAGCTCGATTTTGATCGTATACATATAGGCCCCTCGTTTTTTGAAGAGTGTACGATGAGAAACGACATGAGCTTCCGATTCTTGCTTCAATACCCGTTACAGAAATAATAAAACAAATGAAACGTCTCGTCAGTCAAGCCTTAATGGCATTAAATGCATGTCAGCCGTCGGTCGGCCATTACTGGATGTGAACCACCATTGAAATACTATAAATACCTCTTCCCTTGTTCATCCCAACTTTACATTCAAACCTTCTACCCTCGTACCTTTGAAATTCCAGTACTTCCTAGTAGTTATGCTTTGGTTATTTGAAATCCTTTACAAGAACTTTTGTTCATCTCCATATCAAGCCAAGCAGTGCACTCCTTCATCTTCCCTTCTTCCTCTATTTTTAAAGGAATGGCAGAGACTTCAAAAAACGTTCCCCAAAAATAAAACCCTTCTACTTCGCAGCCGGTTACTGAGGACGAAGGAATTATTTTGCATACTGCCGTCGATGAACCAGTACAGGAACCCCCTTTGAAAATGTTCGTCCCTAGAGGATGCTCGGTAACTGCCAATTTTAAGGTTGAAAAACCTTCCTCCATACAACGGCCGGTGTGAGGAGGTCTCGAGATTTATATGCTCGATCACTAAAGAAGACCTCTTTACGAACAAAAAGGATTGCAATGGGGTTGATAAGAACGTGGTGGTTCCTGACCCCGATGAAGCCATCACCACCCATGTCAAGGGATACCAAAATATCTACAATTATCCCTTTACATTGGGCCCATTGGATCAGGTCATCATCGACTTTTGCAAAAGATACGAGGCATGCCTTAGTCAAATTCACCCTTCACTCTAGGGGATCGTGATCTTTCTCCGGTTCTTCGTGAGCAAAATCGATGGATGCTCGTTCACAATCGACCACCTTATGTGCTTATAAAGTCCCTGAATCTTCCGTAGGGGACTGATAAAGCTCGTTTGCTGGGCCAACAAAGCCTCGTTCTCGAGTATTAATGATGACCGGGATCGAGGCTGGCAAGGCTGTTTCGTCCGAGTGAAGACTTCGTATTTGATCCCAGCTGAGCGTATGTTGTTTCTCGAGAAGTGGAATACATCACGAAAGTACAATTTTGCTTTAAAAATTTGATCTTATGCTTTTTCCTTCTATCTTATCGGTGCTTTGTAATGGTGAAGCTGTTGCTCGGGTCCCGAATGCAGTCCCTCTACTCAAAGAGTGGGTCGAGGGTATCGAATCAAAAATGCCCTATCCCGAGCGCTCATGGCGTGAGCTTTCGAAGTGCCACTGCGAGCCTGGTTCTCATGGTGAGATTCCTTTCCTAAGTAAGTAATTTTCGGGTTCCTCTTATGTCATTAAGTTCTCACTTGTTGTTTTTCTTTTCGCAGGTTTATCCAAGGATGTCAAACTAAGGCCTCCCGCCGGTAGTGAGGACTTACCTACCAAGTCCCCTGCTCCGAGAAAGACCCAAGAAAAGAAAATAAAGAGGGCTTCGATTTCTCTAAGCTCGGAGAAGAAGAAAACAAGAAGAAGGTTGGTGCACAAGTCTAAAGAAAGCACCAGTGCTCGAGCACCATCTTCAGATTCACTCTATTGGTTGAGGGACGAATTCGAAGAAGAAGATGAAGCCTTCGATTTGATGGCCTGCATTTCATCGCGACTCGAAGGGCAAGGGGCCTCTTAACCAGAGAAGGGCGAGGCCGATCTGCCTCAGGTTAGGAACGCCGACGAGGAGGCCGCGGATGAAGCTTCCCGGGATGTGAGCAATGCCCCAAAGGAAGCACATGGTGTGAAAGACATCACTGAATCACCTTCATTCACCTAGTCTATGTATGACAGGGCTCAGACGATGAAAGAACGTCCCAATGAGGGGGCCCATGGAGCTGACGACCCCTTCTGTGGTTTTTTTTATGGCGTGGATTCTACCGCCATGGAGGACCTCATCAGATTGGGTGACTTAGAGGTGCCAAAGAAGATTCCATCTTCGGGAACAAGCGGCCCTTCCTCTAGCCCAAAATTGATCAACTGGTTCCCAACTTCAGTGTGGTTCCTGACCGGAAGCGATCGATCGTCATCTCCATTTCGGAGGATGCCCGGGTCCTATATGCCCCCGTAGAGGTGGCCAGTTACCTTCGGTGTCTGGTGACCAAGGAAGACTAAGCTTAAATGAGCGAGGCAGACGTGCCCTGCCTGTTCAACAAAGCACAACAGGTGCTAAACCGGATAACTTCAGATATCTCTAGAAGACTTTAATTTGTACTTAGACTAATTTATAGATAATCGTAACATTTTTCTTTGTGTTTGTAGGCCTCGGTGATTCATCATGAAAACTTTCTTCGATATCGGGATGAGCTGAACCAGCTTGAAACCGAGGTCCGAGGGCTCACTAAGAAGAGAGATACTTATAAACTTCTCAGCGAGCAGCGTGAAGGGGAGGCTAAGAGCCTTTGAGCTGAACTTGAGGTGGCTCGGAAGGAGCATGCTGACCTGGTCGAGCAAGTAAAAATATTTGAGGTTAGTGACGATGAGCTAGACTCAGTGACTAATGGTCTGAATCGCATGTCGAATAGAAAATTGATCGGATCGACCAACTTTGAGCTGAGATGGATGTTGTCAAGGCCGAGACTGATGAATGAAAAGGCAGGATGGACCACCTGGCCTCGGAAAAGGAGACTGCTTGGGCGTAATTGACTTCAACTGAGGCCGAGGTGCAGGCCAAAAAGGTTGAGGAGCTCCAGTCTCAGTTAAGTTTGATCGTCTCTGATCAAGAAACTCTTGCCAAGGAGCTTGAAACGGCCAAGTTGGTGGTTGTGGTGGTTAAAGCCGATGCCGAAGTGATTGTTGCCTAATATAAGGCCGATGCCGAGGCAACCCAGGATCGAACGAAGAACATCATCGAGCATGCAAAGCGGAAACCCGAAGGGAGGCCCTCAAGGAAATTCTTGTTCGAGGTTTCGATTTGTCAGCCAAAATTGAGAATGCTAAGGGGCTCTTAGCCGATAACATTCAATCAAAAAGTTTCTTTCCTTGCTAAATCCGTTATCCAAGGATAATGCCCCTAGTGTTTGGGGCCGATCGTAGAGAGGCCTCGAATACTATTGTCGTTATCTTCGATATCGGTTCGTAACCGGGCTTTAATTCTACGTTAGAACAATTTACTGTTGCCTGGTTAAAAATCATGTCGGAAAACCCATTTGGGACAAAACCGGTTCAAGGAAAAAAGATTGCGACGCATGCTTTCAGGCCTAAAAATTGTGTCGTTCTTGTGACGGTCGCCTCCAAGTGTTAGTTCAAATGTGAAATAAGTAAAGGAATGAATGGGGTCGTACCTTAGCAGTAATATCGTTTCAAGTGAGTTATGTTCCAGTTGTTCAGTAGTTGCTCATTGTTCATTGTACCGAGTTTGTACGGTCCTTTTCCGGTGAGCTCAATAATTTGATATGGCCCTTCTCAGTTCGGCCCTAGTTTCCCTTTGTTCGGGTATCGGATACTTAGTGTGACCTTCCTTAACACTAAGTGCCCGACATTAAAGTGTCGAAGGTCGGCCCGTCGATTGTAATACAACTCAATCTTCTATTTTTGGTCGGCCAATCGGACAAGGGCGGCTTCGCTCCTTTCATCTAATAGCTCTAGGCTCGTATTCATGCCTTGTCGTTTGATTCCTTGGTTACATATCGAAACCTGAGACTTGGTTCTCCAACTTTGACCGGTATTAGAGCTTCGGTGCTGTAAACCAACGAGATCGGGGTGGCCCCGGTACTGGACATCGAGGTCGTGCGGTATGCCCATAAGACTTCGGGCAAGATTTCCTTCCATTTTCCTTTTATGTCGGTTAATCTCTTTTTGAGGTTTTGGAGTATGGTTTTGTTTGTTGAGTCTACTTGTCCGTTCCCACTACGGTGGTAGGGCGTTGATAGGATCCTTTTGATCTTATGGTCAGCGAGAAACTTGCTTACTTTGCTGCCGATGAACTGCTTCCAGTTGTCGCACACGATCTCGCCTGGCATTCTGAACCGACATACGATGTGGTCCCAAATGAAATTGATGACTTCTTTTTCTCTAACCTTCTCGTATGACTGGGCTTCCACCCACTTAGAAAAATAGTCAGTCATAAATAATATAAATTAAACCTTACCTGGTGCCCATAGAAGGGCGCCAATGATGTCCATCTCCTATTTCATGAATGGCCATGGTGACAAAACCGAATGCAGCCGCTCCTCGAACTGATGAATCATCGGAGCGTGTCTTTGATATTCATCACATTTTTGTACGAACTCCTTTGCGTTCCTTTCCATGTCGATCTAGTAGTAGCCGACTCTGATTATCTTTCGAACCAATGATTCGATGCCTGAATGATTTCCATAGGTGCCTTCGTGAATTTCCCTCAGAACGTACTCGGTATCACCTGGTCCAAGAAATATCACGAGTGGGCCATCGAATGTTCTTCTGCACAGGGTTTCGTCTTCGGACAAGCTAAACCGGGCTACCTTCGTACTCAGGGCCCTAGATTCTTTTCGATCCGAGGGCAATTTCTCGATCTTCAAATATTCTATAAATTTATTTCTCCAGTCCCAAGTCAGGCTCGTTGAATTTATCTCGATGTGGCCTTCCTCTACTATCAATCTCATGAGTTGTACGACTGCCCTCCAGTTGAACTCATCTTCCTCGACCGACGATCCCAGGTTAGCAAGGGCATTAGCCTCACTGCTTTGATCCCGAGGTACGTGTTGTAGAGTCCACTCCTTGAATCGATGTAATATGACCTGCAACTTATCAAGGAACCTTTACATTTGTTCTCCTCTGACCTCGAACGTCCCATTAACTTGGTTCACCACAAGGAGGGAGTTGCATTTAGCTTCGATCACCTCCGCCCCCAAACCTTTGGCTAATTCGTGACCTGCAATCATGACCTCATATTCGGCCTCGTTGTTAGTCAATTTTATAGTCCTAATAGATTATCTAACTACGTTGCTTGTTAGTGGCTTCAATACGATGCCAAGTACGGACTGTTTTGCATTCGCGGCACCATCCGTAAAGATGGTCCAAATCCCCGAAGAATTCCCCTAGTTCAACAACTCTCTTTTGACCTCGGGCATTAGGGACAGCGTAAAGTCGGCCAGAATGTCTACCAAAATTTGAGATTGAATGGCGGTCCGGGGCCGATATTCAATATCGTACCCACTGATTCCGCGGCCCATTCGGCCAACCGTCCCGAGAGCTTTGTCTTATGCATAACACTCCTTAACATGTAAGTAGTCACGACACATATGGGGTGACATTGGAAGTATAGTTTTAGCTTTGTAGAGGCTCTTAGCAAAGCGAGCGACAACCTTTCTAGGTGAGGGTACCTAGTTTTGGCCTCGCCAAGGTTCCTACTAACACAGTAGATGGGAAATTACGTACCTTTCTCTTCTCGGACCAGGACTCCACTTACCGCTATCCCCGATACTGCCAAGTACAGGTACAGTCATTCATTTGTCTTCAGTGTGTGAAGTAGTGGTGGGCTCGACAAATATCATTTGAGTTCCTCCAAGGCCTGTTGGCACTCCGAGTTTCATGAGAAGGCATTCTTCTTCTTAAATAGTGAGAAGAACCAGTGGCTCTTATTGGAGGACCTCGAGATGAATCGCCCCAGGGCAGCTATGCGTCCGATTAATCTTTGCACGACCTTCATGTTGTCTACAATTGGGATATGTTTAATGGCTTTGATCTTGTCGGGGTTAATCTCGATTCCCCGATTAGATACCATGAATTCGAGTAATTTACCTGATCTAACTCCAAACGCACATTTCTCTAGGTTCAACTTCATACTGTATTTCTTCAATATGCTGAAAGTTTCTTGCAAATGTTTCAAATTGTCCTATGCTCGCAGGGACTTGACCAACATATCGTCAATCGAAACCTCCATTGATTTTCCTATTTGTTCCTCGAACATCCGGTTTACTAGGCGTTGGTAAGTGGCACCGGCATTTTTTAATCCTAATGGCATTATGTTATAGCAATATGTGCCGTACTTAGTGATGAAGGAGATTTTTTCCTGATCGCCCGGGTTCAGCCGTATTTGGTTGTACCCGGAGTAGGCGTCAAGAAATATGAGGATCTCGTGGCCGATCGTGGCGTTGATTATGCAATCGATATTGGGCAAAAGGAAGGAGTCCATGGGACATGCCTTATTCAAATCCTTATAGTCTACACACATTCTTAATTTATTCCCCTTTTTAGGGACTACCACTATGTTTGCTAACCAATCCGAGTATTTAACCTCCCGAATGGACCATATTTTGAGGAGTTTAGATACCTCGTCCTTGATGAAAGCATGTTGACCTTGGACTGTGGTCTCCACTTCTACTTGACCGGGTGAAAACGTCGGGTCCAGTCTTATCTTGTGAGTGGTTATTTCCGGTGGGATCCCTATCATATCAAGGTGGGACCAAGCGAAACAATCTTCTTTAGCTATAAGAAATTGAATGGGTTTTTTCCTGAGCTTGGGGTTTAACACCGTGCCCAGGTATACCTTTCTATCGGGTGAGTGTTCGGTTATCGTGACTTTCTCCAGTTCATCAATCATTGATTTGGTAGCGTCGAAATCATCAGGGGCTATGAAAGATCTGGGAACTTCGTAGTCATTATCCTCGTCTACCCCTCGTTCCTCTGATCATGTTGAGGCTGGTATCGGTGATTGCTATTTGGCCCAATCTTTAACCGTCCAATTTAGATCCTCCGATATCGAGAGTGTGGATGCCAGGATCATCTCATCGACCGAGAACATCTCCTTGGTGGCCGGTTATTCCCCATAAACTATTTTTGACTCCGATGGGTGTTGGAAATTTTAGCACCTGGTGCAGTGTCGAGGGTGCTTCTCTCATGTTGTGAATCCATGGCCTCACAGACAAAGCACTGTATCTCATATCCCCTTCAATTACATAGAACTTGGCTTCGTGCATGGTTTCGGCGACGTTCACCGATAATGTTATCTCCCCTTTAGTTGTCTCGCATGCCATGTTGAACCCGTTGAGGACTCGAACCGCAAGTACGATCTGGTCTTGTAGGCCGAGTTGTTCCACGACCATTGATCTGATGATGTTGGCTGCGCTAACTGGATCAATTAACACATGCTTAATTCGATATTTATTAAGGAGTACCGATATTACCAGTACGTCATTGTTGGGTTGCAATCGAGTTTTTCTATTTGAGGTTCCTTCCTTTACGTAATCTCGAGTCTGTTGTTTCCTTGTGATGGATACTTTGGTGCGCTTCAACATTGACCCCTAAGGAATATCAACCCTACCGATAATCATGTTAATGACGTGCTGAGGTTCCTCCTGCTCGGTCTGCTTATTAGAATCCATGTTCCTGGAGTGGTTCTTGGCTCGATCACCCGGGAACTCTCGAAGATGCCTGTTGTTGAACAGCCGGGCCACTTCTTCTCTTAATTGTCGGCAGTCTTTTTTTCTGTTGCCATGAGTGTCATGATATTTTGACATTAGGTTAGGGTCCCTTTAGGATGGATCAGACTATAAAGGTCTAGGCCATTTGGTATCTTTGATGCGTCTGATGGCAGATATTATAGCAGCGACATCGACATTGAAGTTGTACTCCGATAATCTCGGTGCTTCTTTAGGCCCGACGGGCCTGTCGAAGCTATTGTTTTCTCAGGTGTCCTCAGGTGCTCTGACCTCGGTCATTCCTTATTTCATTTCTGATAGGGTTCTACCTGGACCCATTGCTTCTCTGGTCTCTATTGTACGACTGATACCGATCCCTGTTCGATCTTGGTTCACGATTGATGTCTCTCTTGACTCTGTTGATGGTTCTGACGGGATATATGCACTCGGAAGGGGGCCCCAAGCTGATCATCTTTGACCCTGATGTTTTATTGATACCGGTTATGGATCTCGGCCCAAGTGACAACCAGATATTCTACCAAGTTTTTTTAACTGTTGTGAAGCCAGAGAGCTCCGAATGTTGAGTCCTTGGGTGAAAACCTGAACGACCCAATCATCAGCGACCGGTGGTAGGTCCATCCATTCCATTTGAAACCGGGACATGAACTCTCTAAGCATCTCATTATCCTTCTATTTTACATTGAAAAGGTATGACTTTCTGGTCTCGAAATTACTAGCCGCGGCTTGTGCTTTCACGAAGGAATTTGCAAGCATAGGGAACGAGCCAATAGAATTAGGTGGTACGCTGTGATATCATATCATATCTCCCTTTGATATGGCCTCCCGAACATTTTCAACAAGACAGACTCGATTTCATCATCCTCCAAGTCATTCCCTTTGATGGCACATATGTAGGAGGTTACATGCTCATTTGGGTCGGTCGTTCCGTTGTACTTAGGGATCTCGGGCATGCAGAACTTCTTAGGGATCGTCTTTGGAGCGGCACTCAGAGGAAAAGGATTTTGCACGAAATTCTTGGAATCCAGGCCTTCCATTATCGGCGGTGCTCCTGGGATTTAGCCGACCCTCGAATTGTAGTTTTCCACCTTTTTGTCATTAGCTTCAATTTTCTTGTCCTCTGATTCTATTCGTTTTGTCAGTTCCTCGAGTAGTTTTATGATTTCGGGGTTAGTCCCCGATTCATTTTCATTTGACCTCTCTGCGACCGATTCATCCCTACGGGTGACTTCCCGGGACGGATCGGGTTCAATTCTACTCGGTGCGTGGCCTTGGTTTTGTAACTGGTCTATCACCGCCTGTTGAGCATGCAACATTTTGAAGATCACACATAAATTGATCTCGTCTCCTCCAATGTTTTGGGTAATTTGGGTCGCCGATCGGGCTCTACCACAGATGTTATTCTCGATGTCAGTATGCAGATTTGTGTTGATAACCACATACAAGTTAGCATTAATCGGGTCCGCAACTGGAATTTCGAGGGGAGAAACGGGCGGTACCTCTTCACTAGGCACTATGTTGTTATTTTCACCGTGATGGCCGAACTCATCGTCAACATGTAAGGGTGCTGATTGAGAGTTTGACATTTCGAGTTTTAACCTGAAATTAGAGACGCTTCAAAGAACAAGTGTAAAGTAGTGTGTGTTATGGAAATTTGTATCTAATAACCAATATTATCCTTACCCCCATGGTGGGCGCCAAGCTGTTTACCCCCAAAATTGGATAACAATTGAATTTGTAAGTGGTTTTAAGGATATGCGGATTAACATGACACAAAGTGATAAATTAAGTTGTAATTGAAATAGACAATGATAAAGTAAATTCAAACCATACGAATTGGACAATTTCAGTCTTGGGAGGTCAGTCATCCTCGAGCCAGATGAACTTTGATCGGTATCAAGATATAGAAAAACAAGAGCTTAAAGAGAAAAATAATAATGTAGTGCTTTGGAATACGTGTTATAATATATTAAATGAATTATCAGACCCCCTTGATATAGTGAAGGAGTACTACTTTAGGTACAATTCTATAAAAGGTAAAAAATCTCTTGATTTTCGGATTGCCGGTTCCTTATTGATACGTGCCGAGATTTCCGCCATAATATCCGACCGGTCACAGATATTTTAGTCTTCTGTTGGCTACACTAACAATGTTCCTTCGAGCTCTTTCGAGGCTAGGACCGATTCCGGGATCACGGTCTCGATATTCTCGAAGGCAGACATTCTGCCCTCGGGCCTTAGTCCGGTAGGACTTAGGGTCGATCTTCAGTTCTTTATTGCCACGTTTCGGGCATGACCTATTACGTCGTAAGTGAGCTTGATTTTGATCGTATATAGTTTTATAGAGAAGTGCCATTGTATACTCCGTACTGTGGTTATTATGTAGGTGAGGGGAGTTGCTTTTACTACATTTCATCTATCAGAAACAACGTATAGATGGTCGCAGGATTATGAGGAGGGTAGGCCAGCTAATGCAGCCCCACTCACTTGGGCTCAATTTTTAGAGATGTTGTTTAGAGAGTTTGTTCCTAGACCCTTTGGGATGCATGGCACATAGAGTTTGAACAACTGCATCAGGGGACTATGTCAGTGTTAGAGTGTGCTATCAGATTTAGTGAGTTGTTCCGATATGCACCTGCCTTGGTTTCTACAGTCAGAGATTGAGTCCACAGATTCATCGAGGAGCTCATTTATGGTCTTAGATTCAGCACGGCTCGAGAGTTAGAAATAAATAATCCATTCCAGTAGGTTATAGAGATCGCACTGAGGATGATGGGTATGCAGGGTCAGGAGAGGGAGCACAGGAAGGCCAAGAGGCTTCGAGATTTTGGAGGAAATAGTGGTGTCTGCGCACCGATTACAGCCCTTCATGGCAGAGGCTATGTGAGCCGCCCTTTTCATTCATCACTTCTAGCTACTAGGAGCGCTCTGGCTATTTCGAGGTCTCAGGGTGCTCATTATGCTCACTCACTTTGCAGTGCACCTCCCGTAGGGGGTGCTTTCAGCGGTCAGTCCTACCGACCAGGCTAGAGTCAGCTTTAGCAGCCACGCCCATCGAGAGCTTGTTTCAAATGTGGTGATGCTAGACATATGGTTAGGGATTGCCCTACACTCAGTAGGGGTGCACCTCCATAGACTACACAGGCTCCACGGATTCCACAGGGTTCACAGGTCGTGGTTGTTGCTATAGTTGTCGCTCCTCCTGCACCACTAGTAAGGGATGAAGGTCAGGCGGGTAGAGGTCGCCCTACAGGGGGAGACCAGGCTCATTTCTATGCTATCCCTAGTAGGATGGAGGTGGTTGTATCGGATGCTATCATTATAGGTATGGTTCTGATCTATCATAGGGATGCATTAGTCTTATTTGATCTGGGACCCACTTATTCATATGTGTCCTCTTACTTTGTTCTGTATTTTGATATATTGTGACTCATTGGGTGATCTTGTATATGTGTCCACGCCTATGGGAGATTGTATTATCATGGACCGTGTTTATCGGTCATGTTTAGTTCTTATTAGTGGTTAAGAGACTAGATTCGACCTATTGCTACTCAGTATGGTGGACTTTGAGGTGTCTTCGGCATGTATTGGTTGTCGCCCTATCACCCTATTATGGATTGTCATGCCAAGACTGTGACACTTTCTATGCTAGGTTTACCGTAGTTGGAGTGAAGGGGTACATTAGATTATATTACTATTAGGGTTGTGTCCTTTCTTAAGGCACATTTTATGGTTGAGAAGGGGTGTGAAGCATATCTAGACATTGTGAGGGTGTTAGTCTTGATACTCCTACCATTGAGTCAGTTCCGGTTGTGAGAGATTTCCCAGATGTGTTCCGAGCATACCTATCGGGCGTGCCACCCGATAGGGATATCTATTTTGGCATTGTCTTGATGTCGGGTACTCATCCCATTTCTATTCCACCATATCGTATGGCACTATTGGAGTTGAAGAAGTTAAAGGAACAACTTCGGGAGTTGCTTGATAAGGGTTCCATACGACCGGTACCCATTATGAGGATGTGTATTGATTATAGGCAGCTGAACAAAGGGTGCTCCGGGAGTTGCTTCTGGAGTTACTGAATAAAGATGCTCCGGTTCTATTTGGGAAGAAGGATGGTACTATGAGTATGTGTATTGATTATAGGCAGCTGAACAAAGTTACAGTCAAGAACAGGTACCCATTATCGCGCATTAACAACTTGTTTGATCAGCTTCAGGATGCTAGAGTGTTATCAAACATTGATTTGTGGTCAAGGTATTATCGGCTGAAGATTCGGGATTCAGACATTCCGAAGACTGCTTTTAGGACTCAATATGGTCACTACGCATTTCTAGTGATGTTATTTGGGCTGACCAATGCACCAGCAACATTTATGCACTAGAGAATGGCGTATTCCAGCCATATCATTGTATTCATTAATGACATCTTGATGTATTTCCGCAGCAGGGAGGATGATGAGCAGCAATTAAGGATCGTGGTCCAGACCTTGACGAAGAAGAAGTTATATGCAAAGTTCTCCAAGTGGGAGTTTTGGCTTGATTCGGTGATGTTTTTGGGTTACGTGTTGTCTAGCGAGGGAATCAAGATAGACCCGAAGAAGATTGAGGCAGTTCAAAGTTCGCCCATATTGTCTTCAACTACTCGGATCCGGAGTTTTATAGTTTGGTCGCGTATAATTGCCGCTTTGTAGAGGGTTTCTCGTCCATTGATGCACCTATAACTTCGATTGACCCAGAAGGGTGTTGCTCCCTTCAGATGGTCTGAGGAGTGTGAGAAGAGCTTTCAGAGCTCAAGACTGCATTGACTATAACCCCAGTTTTGGTGTTGCCTACAGGTTTTGGGTCTTACACCGTGTATTATGATGCATCGTGTATTGGGCTTAGCGTTGTGTTGATGCAAGACAGTAGGGTGATTGCCTATGCATCTCGGCAGTTGGATGTTCATGAGAGAAATTACCTTGTGCATGACTTAGAGTTGGTAGCCATTGTTCATGCATTGAAGATTTGGAGGCATTATCTGTACGGTATTTCATGTGAGGTCTATACCAGCCATCGAAGTCTCCAGCATCTATTCAAGCAAAAGGACCTTAATTTGCGGCAGCAGAGATGGGTAAAGTTGCTGAAAGACTATGATATCACTATACTATATCATCCCGGGAAGGCCAATGCGGTGGCCGATGCATTGAGTAGGAAGGCGGAGAGTATGGGCAGTTTGGCATATTTACCGGCAACAGAAAGGCCACTAGCCATGCATGTTCAAGCCTTGGCCAATCAGTTCGTGAGGTTAGATGTTTCATAGTCTAGCTGAGTTCTTGTTGTGTGGTTTCTCAGTTTTCTTTGTTTGAGTGCATCAGGGTTCGTCAGTATGACGGCCACCATTTGCTTGTCCTTAAGGACACAATGCAGCAAGGTGATGCCAATGAGGTATCTATTGGTGATTACGGGGTATGCAGATGTAGGGTCAGATATGTGTGGCCAATACGGATGGGTTGCGTGAGTTGGTTCTCGAGAAGACCCAGAGTTTGTGGTATTCCATTCATTCGAGTGTTGCTAAGATGTATCACGATTTGAGGCAGCACTACTGGTGGAGAAGAATGAAGAAAGATATAGTGGATTATGTGGCTCGGTGCTTGAACTGTCAGCAGGTGAAGTACGAGCATCAGAGGCTGGGTGGTTTGCTTCAGAGACATAAGATTAGCGAGGGGACATGGGAGTGTATTACCATGGATTTCGTTGTTGGGCTCCCACATTCTGTAAAGAAATTCAACGCAGTATGGGGTATTATGGATAGGCTGAGCTAGTCGACACATTTCTTTCTGGTGGTAACTACCTATTCTTTACAGCATCTGGCTCAGATCTATATCCATGAGATTGTTCGTCTTCATGGTGTGCCACTGTCCATTATCTCCAATCGAGGCACGCAGTTCACATCGCATTTTTGGAGAGTCATACAATATGAGTTAGGCACACGGATTGACTTGAGTATAGCATTTCACCCCAGATGGACGGGCAGATCGAGTGCACTATTCAGATCTTGGAGGATATGCTACATACGTGTGTTATGGATTTCAGGGGTTCATTGGATCAGTTTCTACCGCTTACAGAGTTCGCCTACAACAAGAGCTACGAATCTAGTATTCAGATGACTCTTATAAGGTTCTATATGGGAGACGTCGTCGTTCTCCAGCTGGTTGGTTTGAGCCGGGAGAGGCTAGGTTGTTGGGAACTGATTTTGTTTGGGATGCATTGGATAAAGTCAAGTTGATTCAGGATCGGCTTCATACAACACAATATAGGAAGAAGAGTTATGCTGATCAAAGGGCTCGTAATGTAGCATTTATGGTGGGAGGGAGGGTTTTGCTGCGGGTTTCACCCATGAAGGGGGTGATGAGGTTCAGGAAGAAGGGCAAGTTGATCCATAGGTATATTGTCCCTTTTGAGATCCTTGAGAGAGTTTGTGAGGTGGCCTACAGACTTGCATTACCACCTAACTTATCGGCAGTTCACCCGGTGTTCCATGTTTCCATTCTTCGAAAGTATTATGGTGATCCATCGCATGTATTAGATTTTAGCTTAGTCCAATTGGATAAGGATTTGACTTATGTTGAGGAGCCGGTGGCCATCTTGGATGGTAAGTCCGAAAGTTAAAGTCAAAGAATATTACTTCAGTGAAGGTTCAGGAGGGGTCATCTGATCGAGGAGGCGACCTAGGAGAGTGCGCACGACATGTGGAGTCGTTATCATCACCTTTTCTTCGCTTAAGATATGTCTCTATATTCATTCTAGGATGAATGTTTGTTTTAATAGGGGGAGAATGCAATGATCCGATCAGTCGTTTTGTGTATTTTAGCCCCGTTCCCCCTTTTAATGCTTTACACATGTGAATTTGTGGTTTTATTACTTGTGGGGTTGGTTAGTTTTGTTCCGGGCAAGTTTTAGGCTGATTTGGTTCGGAATTTGGTTTTGGGACTTGAAATAGATCTATTTTGCTATTTGGAACTTGTCTGCAAAATTTAGTGTCATTGGGAGTAGGTTTGATAGGATTCAGACGCTTGGTTGCAATTCTAGAGGTTCTTGAGTTTTCTTTTGAAATTCATGCGTTTTGATGTCCGATAAGTAGTTCTCGATGTTATTTTTGTGTTCTGATCATGCGAGCGAGTTCGTATAATATTTTTAGATTTGTGTGTGGATGTTTGGTTTGGAGCCCTGAGAGCTCGGGTTAGTTTCGGACGTGTTTCAAAAAGGTTTGGACCCAATTATAGGTTGCTGGTGTTTCAGGTGTCGTAATTGCGAATACCTGCATCACAATTGCGATCATAGCAAGAGGGTCTGAGGTGTCACATTTGCGGCACCGGGATCACAATTGCCAGGAAGGACCCAACCATGGTAGGCTTGCATTTGTGACAAATTGGTCGCATTTGAGAGGGAAACAGGGTTTGCAATTGCGAACCATGTGTTGCATTTGCGACTTCCCCTTAGGCTGTCAGGAACCGCAATTACAAGGCATTATTCAGAATTACGAACCCAGTATCACAATTGTGACATCTAAAACTGAACAAAGGGCTAGAAAGTCGGGATTTCATCTCATTTTCTCTCATTTTAGAATCTTAGACCGGTAGGAGGCGAATTGGAGAGGGGATTTTTACCTAAATCATTGGGTAAGTGATTCTAATCAATTTCCAACTATATTTCTTGATTATATATGAGATTTAACATCAAATTTATGAGAATCAAAGAGCAATTTTGGGGATTTTTGTCTATGTTTTGAAAAATGAAAATTTGGGATTTGAGAGCCGAATTGGACTCGAATTTAATAACAAAATACATATATAGACTCGTGGGGTTATGGGTAGTTAAGATCTATCCTTGGACTTGGATTTTGACCGGGCGAGCCTGTGCTTGACATTTGGGAAATTGGGTAAAGATCATAGCTTTATCTATCGTAATTCGTTCCCTTGCATTTTTTATGTTATTAAGTCATTTTTGGTTATATTTGACCCGCGGAGGAAAATTTTAGGGGAAAAGCTATTTTTGACGGTTGATTTGGCTTTGTTGAGGTAAGTATCTTGCCTAAATTTGTGTGGGGGGACTACCTATTAGGATTTGGGTTGATTGTGTTATTTGATTACGTAGAAAACGTGTACACGAGGTAACGAGTGTCTATACGGGCTTATTTGTGGTATTTTGACCGGCTTAGACTCTTAGGTTTCTTCAATGCATTTAATTGAAATTGTCATAACATGTTATAGCTTCCATTGTTAAATTTACTCTCACTTGTACTATTGAACGTTGTTGGTACATGTTCTATCTTTTATTGTCAAGTTTGCGCTTATATGCTTTAGTTGAAATTGTTACATCTCTTATTGTCTTGTTACCTCTATTATTTTTGGATTATTCTTATTTGAAGTTGTTATTACATGATACCTCTTCTTGTTGTTTATTCTTATGCACTTAGACGAAGTTGCTATTTCATACTATCTCATTCATCATTGAGCTTATGTATACACTTGAATTGGAAGTTGTCATTCTGTAGGAATAACTTCATTTTGAGTTATTGAAGTTGAAGTTGTGAAAGATATTAACAAATTGAGGTTGAAGATGTTGATTATTAAGATATCTTTCCTCATTGAGTATTTCTCATTCATTTTGCTTTTATATATATTCTTGGTCACATTGTGGTTGAGCCATGGACTATATATTGTGGTAACATTGTGTTGTTGATTTTGGCAAGTGTTGTGGTATATGGGCACATGTGATGCGAGTTTATTATTGTGTTGTGATATTGATACGCATGCAGTGGTATAAGGATAGGGGTTGATACGCATCCAGTTAGATAAGGTTGGATTTATGCGTGTGTTGCTAGTAAGGGAATTGCTTTAAGCCACACTGTGAGATAAGGGGGTTAAAACGCGTGTAGCTATTTTGGGAAAATGTTCTAAAAAAAATTACAAGGCTCACGTGGTGATATAAGGAAGATTGTGATTGTGACTTGTGAAATGAGATTATGAGATGTGGTACCTCGGTTGTTATTTTTTTTTTTACATTCCATGTTAAAAGGCTTGTTGATTTGGAATAGTCGTTATGTTTACTTCATTGTTTTTACTTGTATTTTTACGGTACTTGATCACTTGTTGTTCCTATTATGTGTTTGATCATTTGTTGTTCCTATCATGTGTTCACTCGCTTACATTATCGTACTACTTGTCGTCATTCATTTCCTCGCTTTCCATTATTAGACTATATCATTCTCTGTTTAGTTTTCTTGTCATAGTAGGTGTCTTGACCTGACCTAATCACTACTCTACTGATGTTAGGCTTGATACCTACTGGATACCGTTGTAGTGTACTCATGCTATGCTTTTGTATATTTGTTTGCAGATCTATGTACATCTGTTACCTGGATCTGACCTCGTTTCCATGCTAGTACATTTGTTACATGTATCAGTTATGTACTGGATACCTTTGTGGTATACTCATGCTACATTTTTGCACATTATATTTTCATTCATTTCGTCGCTTTCCATTATTAGACTATATCATTCTCTATTTAGTTTTCTTGTCCTAGTATGTGTCTTGACCTGACCTAGTCACTACCCTACTGAGGTTAGACTTGATACTTACTGGATACCGTTGTAGTGTACTTATGCTACGCTTTTGCACATTGTTTTGCAGATCCAGGTACATCCGCCCGAGCTAGACGCCAGTGATTGACCAGTTATTCGGGAGACTTCAAGGTACATGTAACGACCCGACCAGTCATTTTAAGCATTTTCATTTTAGCTTCATATGATGTATTATGACTTGTGTGAATCATCGGTTTTGGTTTTCAGGTTATTCGTAATTGATTTGGAAGAATGATTCTCAACTAGGAAGCTTTAAGTTGGAAGAGTTGACCAAGTTGGACTTTTTAGTACTTGACCTCAGATCGGAGTTTTGACGGTTCCATTAGGTCCGGATGGTGATTTTAGACTTGGGCGTATGCATGGATTTACATTTGGATATTTCTAGGAGGTTTATGTACTATTTGGCGAAAGTTGGAAATTTAAAAGTTTGGAGTGTTCATAAAGGTTTATAAAGGTTTATATGCTTTAGTTGAAGTTATTGCCTTCCTTATTTTGTTGTTGCATCTTTAATTGATGACTTAATTTTACTTGAAATTCTTATTTTGTGAAATATCTTCTTATTGAGTTATTGGTGTTGAAGTTGTGAAAGTCGTTATCACATTGAGGTGAAGTGTTAGTTGTTGAGATATCTTTCATGCTGAGCAATTCACATTCATTTTATTATTGTTGAGATTCATGTGCGTATTGTGGTTGAGCCATGGGCTAGTTTTAGTGGAAACATTGATATTGCTGACTTTTAGCAAGTAGTGGCATATGGGTGCTTGTGGTTCTAGTAGTTATTGTGTTGTAATATTGATGCGCATGCAACAGTATAAGAATAGGGGTTAATGTGCATGTGGAGGCATGAAGTGGGAATTATGTGCGTGTTACTAGTAAGGGAATAAATTGAAGCCATACGGCGACATAAGGTGGGATAAGTGCGTGTACCCATTTCCGTTAAAAGTTTTCAAAACAATCTAAAGGTTAGGCTTCGCAATTGCGACATTTGCAACTTACAAAAGGTTAGAAAGTCGGGATTTCTTATCATTTTATCATGTTGTAGAACCCTAGGCTCGGTAGGAGGCGATTTGGAAGGGGATTTTTATCTACAGACATTGCGTAAGAGATTGTAATCAATTTTCAACTATATTTCATGAATATATCTTAGATTAAACATCACATTTATGTGAATCAAAGATGAAATTTGGGAAATTTTGTCAAGCTTTTAAAAAATTAGAATTTGAGTTTTGAGAGACAATTTGGACTCGGATTTGAAAACTAATCACATAAATGGGCTCGCGGGACTATAGGAAGTCAGAATCTACCCTTGGACCTGGGTTTTGACCAGCGGGCCCGGGGTTGAATTTTTTACTTTTTGGAAATTTTGTAAAGATCAAAGCTTTATCTATTCTAATTGTTTTCCCATTCATTGGTTGATGATATTAAGTCACTTTTGGTTAGATTTGAGCCGTGTGAAGGAGCATTTTAGGGGAAAAGCTAATTTCGAGGGTTGAATTATCCTAGTTAAGGTAAGTATCTTGCCTAACTTTATATGGAGGAACTACCCCATAGGATTTGGGATTGATTGTGCTATTTGTGTTATGTGAAAGTCGTGTACGCAAGGTGATGTGTGGGTACACATATTATATCTAATATTTGACCAGTTTAAGTCATTTAGACTCTTTCCATGTCTTTATTTGAATTGTCATAACATGTTATATTCCTCATGGTTAATAAATTATTACATGTGTTAAACTACCGTTACATGATTTATTTGGCATTGTTAAAACTTGTTGTACCTTTTACTTGTTATTTTGCTCTTATATGGTTTAGTTGAAGTTATTGCCTTCCTTATTTCCTTGTTGCATCTTTAATTGATGACTTACTTTTACTTGAAGTTGTTATTTCATGAAATATCTTCTTATTGAGCTATTGGTGTTGAAGTTGTGAAAGTCGTTATCACATCGAGGTGAAGTATTAATTGTTGCGATATCTTTCATGTTGAGCAATTCACATTCATTTTATTATTGTTGAGATTATTGTGGGCATTGTGGTTGAGCCATGGGCTATATTTAGTGGAAACATTGATATTGCCAACTTTTGGCAAGTTGTGGCATATGGGTTCTTGTGGTGCGAGTTGTTATTATGTTGTGATTTTGATGGAAATGCGGCGGTATAAGAATAGGGGTTAATGTGCACGCGTTAAGATGGGATTTATGTTGATATTGCAAATAAGGGAATTACTTGACGCCATGCGGCGACTTAAGGTGGTCTAAAGTGCGTGTAGCTATTTCGAAAAAACGTTTTCAAAACTATCTAAATGTAAGGCTTCGCAATTGCAACATCTGCAATTGAACAAAAGGTTATAAAGTCGGATTCTTATCATTTTATCATATTTCAGAACCCTAGGCTCGGTAGGAAGCAATTTGGAGAGGGAATTTTCATCTACAGACATTGGGTAAGTGATTATAATCAATTTTCAACAATATGTTATGAATATATCTTAGATTAAACATCAAATTTATGTGAATCAAAGAGGAAAATTGGGAAATTTTATCAAGTTTTTGAAAAATAAGAATTTGAGTTTTGAGAGTTAATTTGAACTCAGATTTGAAAACTAATCACATAAATGGGCTCGTGGGGTTATGGGTAGTTGGAATCTACCCTTGGACCCGGGTTTTGACCAGGCGAGCCCGGGGTTGAATTTTATTTATTTTTGGGAATTTTGTAAAGATCAAAGCTTTATCTATTGTAATTGTTTTTCCTTGCATTGGTTAATGATATTACGTCACTTTTGGTTAGATTTGAGTTGTGTGGAGGCAAATTTTAGGGCAAAAGCTATTTGCGAGGCTTGAGTTGGCCTAGTTGAGGTACGTATCTTGAATTGAATTGTCATAATATGTTATATTCCCCATGGTTAATCAACTATTACATGTGTTAAACTACCCTTACATCCCTTATTTGATATTGTTTGAACTTGTTGTACCTCTTACTTGCTATTTTGCTCTTATATGATTTAGTTGAAGTTATTTTCTTCCTTATTGCCTTGTTTCATCTTTAATTGATCACTTACTTTTACTTGAAGTTGTTATTTCGTGAAATATTTTGTTGTTGAGTTATTGGTGTTGAAGTTATGAATATCGTTTTCACATTGAGGTGAAGTGTTAATTGTTGAGATTTCTTTCATGTTGAGCAATTCACATTCATTTTATTGTTGTTGAGATTTTTGTGCGCATTGTGGTTGAGCCATGGACTATTTATAGTGAAATTATTGATATTGTTGATTTTTGGCAATTGTAGAATATAGGCACTTATGGTGTGAGTTATTATTATGTGGTAATATTGATGCACATACGAAGGTTTAAGGATAGAGGTTTATGTCCATGCGGCGGCATAAGGTGGAATTTATGTGCGTGTTGCTAGTAAGGGAAGTACTTGAAATGACACAGAGTCATAAGGTGGGCTAAAGTACATGTAGCTAGTTCGAGAAAAAAAAATTCAAAAATATATAAATGTAAAATTCACGTGGCGGTATAAGGAAAGATTGTGAAATGAGGAAAACTGGGTAAGGAAAAATGTTTTTATTATGAAATGAGGAAGACGAGGCGATACCTCGGTTGTGATTCTTGTTGTGTATTTCATGTTGAAAAGTGTTATTGGTTGGGGAAACTCTTGTTGTTTTTATTCTTCCTTGTCTTACCCATTTTTTCGTGTTTGAGTAATTGTGGTTCTCATTAATAGATTCCTTCTTGTTATCTTATGCCTACCATCCTATCATTCGTTTACGATATTAAATTTCTTCATTATCATTCATTTCTCTGTTTTCCACTACTTCTTGTTATTATATTTTTGTTCTATTTATTATGTCCTAGTAGGTGTCTTGACTTGGCCTTGTCACTACTCTACCGAGGTTAGGCTTGATATTTATTGGGTACCGTTGTAGTGTACTCATACTGCGCCTCTGCACATTTTGTGCAGATCCAGGTACGCCATCCCGTGTCGGACGCTAGAGGTTGATTGACTATCTGCTTTTGGAGACTTCAAGATATATCTGCCCGATGTCCGTAGGGCTCGGAGTCACCTTCTATTTCTTGACATTCCACTATTTATTTATTATTCCAAAATAGTATTGTATTACGAGACTATAAGTACATTCTTGTAGAGCTAGGTTTTTGGGAATCATTGTCAGCTATACTGTTGAGTTCTATTTTAAAAGTTTAGATGGTTTAACTTTGAAGTTTTTTATTATTTCTGCTATTTCTCCATACATGTTAGGCTTACCTAGTCTTAGAGATAAGATGCCATAACGCCATCCTCCGGTGGGAAATTGAGCTCGTGACAGAAACACCCTTCGTGCCATGACCTCTTGTCCTCACATTATATTGTAAAAGCGATTGCACGGCATTACACTTCGTACTTTTACTCTCATTCTCACACATAATAATGTGAAAACAATTGCACGGCATCACCCTTCGTGCTTTTACTTTCATCCTCGCATAATAATGTAAAAACAATTGCAAGGCATCATCCTTCGTGCTTTTACTCTCATTCTCACATAATAATATAAAAACAAACACGGAAACACCTTTCGTGCAATTCCCCTTCCTCACCAAGCATATACACATCAACAACAAGCAATGTATGAAGCATGGATAACATGAATAAGAGTGATTAAGCAAAATACACCACGTGAATGACAATCAGAATTTTTTTACAACTAAGAAAATCAATAAAGTTCAAGAACCCCATTATTCAAGTATCTAAACAAAGCTCAAAAATGATCATCCACATAAGTGTGGAACCCAAGTATCTCAAGAATAATGGACATAGACATGTATTCGTGATTTAGGTATAGTTATGACCGAATTTAACACATCAACAGTCTCACAAAGATCTATTATATTTAATCAAGTTGTCATAAGTTGAAGCATGATATCTAGTATTGGTATTCGTGCTCAAATTAATAAAGTAATTAAGTAAAATATGAGGCAGTAAAATCATAAGGTTTAAAGGCATGAAGAATCATATAATTTATCCCGAGTATGGATAACCCTGGTACATGCACATACGCTTGTCATCTCGCATATGCATCAACCCCGCATGTAGAATACAATATTATTTTATTAGAAAAACTTCCCCCAACAAAGATAGTCAAGACACTTACCTTATTCTACAAAACATTCCACAGTCCAATACCGTCGTCCTTAGAAATACTCCTCAAAACGATCAAAACCTATTCAAATATCATCCAAGGAAGTCATACAATGCTAAAGGAAATAACCCCAATCAATAAAAGTTCAATTTGAGCAAAATCCCAAAAGTCAACAAAACGTTAACCCGGGCACACATGGTCTAAATCCGAAAGCAAGGCCAAATCCTTATGACCATAACTCCACTAATCCAAATGTATAATTATTTTCGAACTTCAACCTCAATTTGAGGTCTAAATCTCAATTTTACAAAATTCCTAAATTCTGCCCAAAATCCTCAATTTCTACCTTGAATCCTTAGATTTGGTAATGAATTTCATGAAAAAGTAATTGAAATTGAACAAAAACAAGTTAAGATTACTAACCTATGAATTGGGAAAGATATTTCTCTCAAAACATCGCCTCTATGGAGTCTATGGTTCAAAATGGTGCAAAATGAGCTTACTCACGTGCTAACGACAAGCCACGAGTCCCAAATTACAAATCATACATACATGGCACCTTACAGAAACACCTCGAGGTACCACACCTCCTAGCGACAAGCCACGTGTCCGAAATTACAAATCATATATACATGGCACCTTCTACCCACATTATCAATCACAGCTGCACGGACAACTCACGTGCCAATATCTCAATCCACCCGGTATAGTAACATGCTCAATATCTCAATCTGCCCGGCGTGGTCATAGGCCTAATATCACAATTAAAGCATATATACAAGAATACATGTGCATGATCAATAAAACTTTTAAGTTTCATACTCCTGAGCTGGTGTAAATGACATGTTACAGTGTATGCATGTGCGAGTGTACTATTAAAATCCTAGTCAACAAGTAATATAAGAGACATCGAGTACTCCATTAGAAACAACACAACAAGTCATGTAATGTGCATAACCCACACAAGATAAACCACACCATCACACGAATATCATCAATAATATTCCCCCAGAACGTCACGTATCAACCCTAACATAGCCACCCTTATCCCACCATGCTGACAATATCGCATTAGCCACTCGTATCGCTCTACCCAGACAATAAACACAATACCCACCCATCTCTCTCCGTCCATATAATATATCAATAGCCACACGTATCACTCCACCTAAATGAATATATCAGTATCCACTCGTATCACTCCGCACCTCAACAACAGTGAAATGCCACACATATGCTCTACATAGCACCAACCAATCCACACATCAAATCCACACGTGCCAACATCACAGCAACACGACATACCAGCTTGTACCACACGTACCCATAGGTCAAAACATTACCAAAATAAATAATTCCAATGTTACCAGAACACATAGCCTACGGCTCAATCATAATGTGTACAAGAATCTCAAGAAACAACAAAATGAAACGGGAATTAACTCAATAATGAAGTATACTACATAAAACAACAACTTCAACTAAAACAGGTTAACAACTCTCAATAACTTCAACGTCAATTACTTGCTTAAAGATTGAACTTAACAATCAAAAGCATGACGCATATGTCACGACCCAAAATCCAACTAGTAATGATGGCACCTAACCCAGCCCGCTAGGTAAGTAAAATAACAATAACCACAATTTAATAATAAAATTGTAAGTCAAAAATAAAATAACTGAATCTTTATACAACTCCCCAAGGACTGGTAGTACAAGTCATGAGCCACTAAGACTTAGATTTATAAACTGAAATGAGAAATGATACAATATCTATTTGAAATTTACATGAACAGAATCTCAAATCCAAAATTACCAAGAACAAGTGGTAGTGAAATCTGGAACACCGTACATCTTTAATGCTAGCTCCTGCCACACACAGCAACATCATGTCCAAAATCTGCACGCAAGGTTCAGAAGTACAGTATGCGTACGACAGACCACATGTACTCAATAAGAATCCTAACTAACCTTGGCGAGGGAATATAAGCGGGAACTATAAATGATACTCACTATCAGGTGTACAATGCATAATTTCAACAACTATAGAATAGATATGTGATCAAAATAGGAAATTCTCAGGTAAAACCACTTTGATGGTCACAATTTTTTGTTTTAACGTTTTCTGCCCAGTCAACAATCTAGCATATAAGGAAGATATGCAAGTAAATCAGGTAAGCAGTCAAGGAAATTGCAAGTAAAGATGAAATGCAATAACCACATATTAGTCTGTTGCGGCGCGCAACCCGATCCAATAACAGTAACCAGCTCTCCCAGAGCTCATATCAACCAGAAACCCGTCGGTTTCTCACAATCTGCATGTACACCATCAAGAGAGAAACATGAAAGGGTGACCCTAAGGGGATGGATCTATATCCAAACGTTGTACGAACAACTGACGTGCTTCACAGACAACTCATATGCTAATAATTTCAACCACACGGACAACTTATATGCTAATAATATCGACCACACGGACAACTCACATGTTACACGGACAACTTGTGTGCTACAGTATCAATATTTGGATCCGCACGGACAACTCACGTGCTACTGATATAATATCCGCATGAACAACTCATGTGCTGCATGGACAACTCATGTGCTAATTCTCACAAACCACCCGACGTGGTCACAGGCTCAATATCACAATTCGCACGGCGTGGTCGCAGGCATAACAACACAATCCGCCCGGCATAGTCACAAGCATCAAGTCCAAATCATATCACATAGAAGCAAATATACAAGAATACATGTATGTGATCAACGAATATCATATTTCTTGCTTTTGGACTTGTATAAGTGACATGCTAAAGTGTATGCATGTGCAAAGTGTGCTATCATAGCTCAAATCAGAATTTCATCACAGAATTTGCAATTACCAAGTTTAGTCGGGGAATTAACCTCATCTTATCCTTAAACATGGCTCAAATAGTTCACAACAATGTTACAAATATGGGAAACATTATAGTTTAAAGTTTGACAGTCAATTCTTGGCATATCATAGCTTAAGCACTACCACGGGCATGGATGAATACCCCGGTTCTCTTACATGGGATCAAACCACTCTTATATGCGCACCCATAGCACGTAGCTATCACAAATAATTCAGGCAACTAGTGCCTCAACCAAGTTTAGATAGGATACTTACCTCAAGCAAGCCCAATCAACTACCAGCAAGCCAAAACATACTCTATAAGCTCCATCCCGCAAATATCAACATCTGAACAGCTCGAAACTAGCCAAAACCAACTCAAAAACATCAAATAATCCAATCGGAGACAAACCCAAACGATAAAGATCAAATCTTTAATCAATTACTCAAAGCCAACCAAAATGTTAAACCAGGGCCCGCACCTCGAAACCCGACAAAACTTACAAATTCCGACAACCCATTCAATTATGAGTCCAATCATAAAAATTTCACTCAAATCCGACTTTGAATCGATGTTCAAAACCCAAAAATGCACTTCAGGGAAATTTAGATAAAAAACCTCAATTTCACTTTCAAAATCACCAATTTATAACCAAATATCGAAGATGGAATCACGAAATAAAATCCAAATCCAGTAAAAAATACATACCCGAGTCCATGTAGTGAAAAGCGCCTAAACATCGTCCAAATGCGAGCTCCATAGCTCAAAATATGATAAAATGACTCAAGGACCGGAACTAGAGTACTTATAATCACTGCTTAGAAATATGAATCGTGATCGCGAAGAAGATGAAAAAACCACACTACCCTGAGATACTCTAAGCATTCACGAGCCTACTCATGCAAAGGCGATGCGCGAATGCGGCCAAATCCACGTGAACGCAAAAGAGGATCCACCATATCCCAGCAGCTCAGCTCAACACTACGCGACCGTGATTCCACATATTCAAGTCCCCACAACCTACACGAATGCGGTCTCCCAGCCGTGAGCGTGATGAAGAAATTTCCTAGATCCAGACATAGCCTATGCGATCGCAAAGAATAACTGTGTCACCATACAACAACAGTAAACCAGCTATGCATGAAGCTCCGAAATGATCCGAAATCTATCTGATACGCATCCGAGCCCCTCAGACACCATCCAAAACATTACAAGAAGTTCCAAAACATAACACGGACATAATCGAGGCCTCAAATCACACATAGCAACGTCCAAATCATGAATCACACCTCAAATCGAACTTTATGAACTCTTGAACTTTCAGCTTCCAAATCTCGTGTCGAACCATATCAAATCAACCCGGAATGAGCTTAAATTTTGCACACAAGTACCAAATGACATAATGAAGCTATTCCAATCCCCAGAACCACACTCTGAACCTGATATCATCAAAGTCATCTCTCAGTCAAACATATGAACTTTCCAAACCTTCACAATGGCAACTTTCGCCAATTAATGCCAAAACCTTCAAGAAACATCCAAATGCAAATCCAAAAATACGCCCAAGTCCAAAATCACCATTTAGACCTAATGGAACCATCAAAACTCCAATCCAATCTCAAATACACAAAATTTAAACTTGGTCAACTCTTCAAAGTTAAAGCTTGTAAGATGAGATTCATTCATCCAAATCAAATTCTGAATCACCTGAAAACCAAAACCGACGATTTACACAAGTCATAATACATCATACAGATCTACTCAAGACTTCAAACAGTTGAATGGAATATAAATGCTCAAAACGACCGGTCGGGTCATTACATTCTCCCTCACTTAAACATATGTTCATCCTCGAACGTGCCAAGAGTCGTTTATAAGCCATACAATCACTGTGTAGACTCACCATGCCCATATACGTGGGTGATATCATGTCACCCCAATCCATATAATCCTGACAACACAACCCAACTGAAGATCGTTTCTTCAACCTTGCCCATAAAGCTTGGAATCAAATCTCCCACATGGGAAATCCAATTAAAAGAATCGGTTCTCTTATTTATACATTGTATAAGTCGGAACAAGTTGTACCAAGCCATAACTATAACTCAAGATGTAATCACATGATATACTACATAACTCAGATACTCTCTGTATTAACTTTCGGCCACAATAGCTATTCAAAAACAAACCCTGTACCGGTAACAAACCTCACATCAATTGAAACCTTATTCTAAACTTTCGTACACTGCCAAATGGTGAATGAAACACGCAGAAACTCATAACCACTCATCAGGTCAATTAGTCATGGAGCTCTCTCGTTCGACAAGAACTATATCCAAATTCTAAGCCGATAAGTGACATTATCATTCTAAATATACCGCAATCAAATCTGATAGTACTCATTCCAGGTCCAATGACCTCATCCCATCAACTACAGTTACTCTACTAACAAGCCACACCAATACCACCTCATGCCACATAACGTGCAATTCGTGCACCAAACAAGCAACAACTTAAATTCTCCCAATAATGGAAAGAGAATGAAATAAGATAATCTTCCTGCAATCTCAACAGATACGACGACAATCACCATGCTAAGAACCCAAAACACATAGTAGAACTAAAAAGACACGAACCTTACCCAAAGGATCATGACCCAACATTATTCTGCTGCGATGCGAGACCTAATCCAAACACCGGTCCACATGAAATACCCCGAGTCCTAATGCTCAGAATCAACAACCACACACAAATCAACACTAAATACAAAGAGTGCATGACCATAACCATAGAGAAACGAAGAGCACAATATACCGCGTCCCCGAAAGACCGTAACCAAAGTGCAATCAACCATTTGACATCTCAAGTACCATTTCGCTCGAATTCTGCCACAAGGCCCAAACAAAACCACATTGTAGCATAGAAGAGTAACGCAAAGAGAATATGAGAACACAAACAAGCTTACCGCTAATCGAATGACACACCCCTCAACAATAACAATGCGGAGTCAACGAATCCGATCCAGTGTAGAATACACATCCTCATTGAGCCTATCCATGGGACCTCAAATCAACTCCGGTCATCCCCATATGGATAAATAACCCTCCAAAATTCCACAATGACCTAACCATAACACGCACTACCATCTGGCTAACTCCTGCAACATCTTCACTATCTGTAACCACGAAACAATCTTCTTCTAAGAACCCAAAATACCCATATCCATAGAATACATAAATCATCATAACCGATCCCAACTCTACCACTCGAATGACTAACATATCTCTCATACACAATCATCCAACGAGAAATACATCAATAATTCTCCCGCGCAGCATATCAAAATCTGAATAATAGTTGTCGATCAACCAGGCGAGTACCGCAATTTCAGTCAATCATCCTCAAGTTCGAACACAATGCACCTTTCTAAAATGTACACTCTTCCCAAATAATACCAAATAGTGCCAACATTCTTCTATCATCTTAAACCTTCCATGTTGTCTAGAACTCATGACCTTCCCTTCGAAACTAAACCACAAACTTATACATAAAATTCTTAATTCCACACGTCGAACCGCATCTATTATTCCATCATAAAAACCCTCGAGAACCCTATTATCAACCCTGAGTCATATGTAGAATACATAACAGATCAGTCAGAAACCTTCCACCCGATCCCATCCAGGAGAAAATCACAATATGTAACACACTCCTCATGCCGGTAGAAACTATCTATCTCAAATCATCATAGAAATCATCGAGAACATTATGAATCCCATACGCACATAACCATGCCATCAGAACGGAATCCCTCTAACTCAACCAAGTCATGCAGGTCACCAAACTTAAGAGTATTGATATAAAGCACCTGTAGAGACTCACCACATCATAAGAACCGAAAGAACCGATTATACCCATTACCATGCTGATCCGATCTACCACCGAGCGGTCATAATTCTCTAAGTTCCTTCTGAATTGCCTTTATGTTAACACCTCTCCTTGACAAAACACCACAATCCTCAATCAAAGCCCGCCACAAGAGATCCCAATATGAGACTACGTTGTCCTAAAGCTCATAAGCCACTGTATTCCCATTTAAACACTCAAAATAGTGCATCCGCGATACCCATTGTGAAGAGACATTATGTGAATCTAAAATTGTTTCCTTTTACCTTTTGATAAATATAGAATCCATAGTGATATAGAACTACCGCGAGTCCCAACAATCTCCGACGCAAATCTCAGGTCTTAGCCACTCACAAATCCGAAAATTCCTCAAATACTAGATAAGAATCTTGAACCCATTAGAATGTTCTCGAGAGTCATCCACCCTATTCTAATCTCAAACACACCGCCCTAACAAGCCAAATGATTTGTGCTCCATCATCACACCCACTCCAAAATAAGTAACCTCATCTTAACACAACCGAGTAAATCCATACTTAATGCACACTACACCATTCACGAATGACCAACTCAAACCATTTCATGTTTTCCATACACCCATAAAGGGTAACACATCTTGTATCCAGAAAGTTCCTTACTCAAGTCATCCTCGATCTCAACCTTTACAAGTCATAACTGATCCACATACATGCCTCAGACCGAAACCAATACAACACATAACTATTCAATCAAATCGTTGATAGCAGACTCCCCCACTTGGCTCATAGCCATAGAACAAAACATCCTATAACTCACAATACTGACACTTTATTACTGCCATAATCCCGCACTATAATCCCACTAAATTCTTCCTAAGCTCATGTAACACAAATCATAAATATGACTCAAATCAGCTGCTAGCTCACATTCATCCTTATGATAGTGAAATCAACTTCTTCAAAAGATCCAAACTCAAATTGAAACACATATAACCCAATGTTAGAAAGCAATTCTCCACACAAACATCATAAGGATCACACAACCTCAGATCATCCCGCAAGAGATAACCCACTTGCTTAGCCCCAAACTTGCATCTCTTAAGCTCTTTCGTAGTCACAACCACTATGCATTCACTAATCCCTACCGAGTCTAAGCTCTTCAACAAAATATAAGAATCTACTTCATCCCACAAACGAGAAACATGAACATCCCTCAGCATGCTCATAACTTAAGATTGTACAACATATCAAGATAGAAATCAAGCACCCACTAGTCCTTTTCACATCTCGAGCAAACATTTCTCGTCACATCAAAAACATCTGAGCACATCCCGCAGTCACATCATACTCATCATATAGCCATCCAACCACTCACCAAGCCATCAATCCTACTCCTAAGGACACTACCGGACATATAAGTCCGAAAGCACATGCTTGCATAACTGCAACTACCGAGCCCAAGCTGTGGTCCAACCTTGGCCTCAAGTTCTGCAGATTGGCCCATCATCAAAACACAGAAAATACATCGAACACCTCATCCATAGAATCACAAGCTGTCGATTCACAGCTGATACCTAGCCCTGACATAACATACAAGTGAGTGAGAGGAATTCAAAGAGATACGCTTCAAGCTGAATAAATATCGCACGATAAGGAAATAAAGATGGGAAGTTTATCGTAGATGCCATGTAGCCTCTCGAAGATAGGTATAGACGTCATCATACCGATCCGCAAGACTCTACTATACATTTGCTCATGACTCGTAGAACCTATGAACCTAGAGCTCTGATACCAACTTGTCATGACCCAAAATCCAACTAGTCGTCATTAGCCACTCGTATCGCTCTACCCAGACAATAAACACAATACCCACCCATATCTCTCCGCCCATACAATATATCAATAGCCACACGTATCACTCTACCTAAATAAATATATCAGTAGCCACTCGTATCACTCCGCACCTCAACAACAGTGAAATGCCACACATATGCTCTACATAGCACCAACCAATCCACACATCAAATCCACACGTGCCAACATCACAACAACACGACATACCAACTTGTACCACACGTACCCATAGGTCAAAACGTTACCAAAATAAATAATACCAATGTTACCACAACACATAGCCTACGACTCAATCATAATGTGTACAAGAATCTCAAGAAACAACAAAATGAAACGGGAATTAACTCAATAATGAAGTATACTACATAAAACAACAACTTCAACTAAAACAGGTTAACAACTCTCAATAACTTCAACGTCAATTACTTGCTTAAAGAATGAACCTAACAATCAAAAGCATGACGCGTATGTCACGACCTAAAATCCAACTACTTATGATGGCACCTAACCCAGCCCGCTAGGTAAGTAAAATAACAGTAACCACAATTTAATAATAAAATTGTAAGTCAAAAATAAAATAACTGAAACTTTATACAACTCCCCAAGGACTGGTAGTACAAGTCATGAGCCACTAAGACTTAGATTTATAAACTGAAATGAGAAATGATACAATATTTNTAAAGATGGGAAGTTTATCGTAGATGCCATGTAGCCTCTCGAAGATAGGTATAGACGTCATCATACCGATCCGCAAGACTCTACTAGACATTTGCTCATGACTCGTAGAACCTATGAACCTAGAGCTCTGATACCAACTTGTCATGACCCAAAATCCAACTAGTCGTCAGTAGCCACTCGTATCGCTCTACCCAGACTTATACATAAAATTCTTAATTCCACACGTCGAACCTCATCTATCATTCCATCATAAAAAACCTCGAGAACCCTATTATCAACCCTGAGTCATATGTAGAATACACAACAGATCAGTCAGAAACCTTCCACCCGATCCCATCCAGGAGAAAATCACAATATGCAACACACTCCTCATGCCGGTAGAAAATATCTATCTCAAATCATCATAGAAATCATCGAGAACCTTATGAATCCCATAAGTACATAACCATGCCATCAGAACGGAATCCCTCTAACTCAACCAAGTCATGCAGGTCACCAAACTTAAGAGTATTGACATAAAGCACCTGTAGAGACTCACCACATCATAAGAACCGAAAGAACTGATTATACCCATTACCTTGCTGATCCGATCTACCACCGAGCTTTCATAATTCTCTAAGTTCCTTCTGAATTGCCTTTATGTTAACACCTCTCCTTGACAAAACACCACAATCCTCAATCAAAGCCCGCCACAAGAGATCCCAATATGAAACTACGTTGTCCTAAAGCTCATAAGCCACTATATTCCCATTTAAACACTCAAAATAGTGCATCCGCGTTACCCATTGTGAAGAGACATTATGTGAATCTAAAATTGTTTCCTTTTACCTTCTGATAAATATAGAATCCATAGTGATATAGAACTACCGTGAGTCCCAACAACCTCCGACGCAAATCTCAGGTCTTAGCCACTCACAAATCCGAAAATTCCTCAAATACTAGATACGAATCTTGAACCCATTAGAATGTTCTCGAGTGTCATCCACCATATTCTAATCTCAAACACACCGCCCTAACAAGCCAAATGATTTGTGCTCCATCATCACACCCACTCCAAAATAAGTAACCTCATCTTAACACAACCGAGTAAATCCATACTCAATGCACACTACACCATTCACGAATGACCAACTCAAACCATTTCATGTTTTCCATACACCCATAAAGGGTAACACATCTTGTATCCAGAAAGTTCCTTACTCAAGTCATCCTCGATCTCAACCTTTACAAGTCATAACTGATCCACATACATGCCTCAGACCGAAACCAATACAACACATAACTATTCAATCAAATCGTTGATAGCAGACTCCCCCACTTGGCTCATAGCCATAGAACAAAACATCCTATAACTCACAATACTGACACTTTATTACTGTCATAATCCCGCACTATAATCCCACTAAATTCTTCCTAAGCTCATGTAACACAAATCATAAAAATGACTCAAATCAGCTGCTAGCTCACATTCATCCTTATGATAGTGAAATCAACTTCTTCAAAAGATCCAAACTCAAATTGAAACACATATAACCCACTGTTAGAAAGCAATTCTCCACACAAACATCATAAGGATCAGACAACCTCAGATCATCCCGCAAGAGATAACCCACTTGCTTAGCCACAAACTTGCATCTCTTAAGCTCTTTCGTAGTCACAACCACTATGCATTCACTAATGCCTACCGAGTCTAAGCTCTTCAACAAAATATAAGAATCTACTTCATCCCACAAACGAGAAACATGAACATCCCTCAGCATGCTCATAACTTAAGATTGTACAACATATCAAGATAGAAATCAAGCACCCACTAGTCCTTTTCACATCTCGAGCAAACACTTCTCGTCACATCAAAAACATCTGAGCACATCCCGCAGTCACATCATACTCATCATATAGCCATCCAACCACTCACCAAGCCATCAATCCTACTCCTAAGGACACTACCGGACATATAAGTCCGNGCACCCACTAGTCCTTTTCACATCTCGAGCAAACACTTCTCGTCACATCAAAAACATCTGAGCACATCCCGCAGTCACATCATACTCATGATATATCCATCCAACCACTCACCAAGACATCAATCTTACTCCTAAGGACACTACCGAACATATAAGTCCGAAAGCACATGCTTGCATAACTGCAACTACCGAGCCCAAGCTGTGGTCCAACCTTGGCCTCAAGTTCTGCAGATTGGCCCATCATCAAAACACAGAAAATACATCGAACACCTCATCCATAGAATCACAAGCTGTCGATTCACAGCTGATACCTAGCCCTGACATAACATACAAGTGAGTGAGAGGAATTCAAAGAGATACGCTTCAAGCTGAATAAATATCGCACGATAAGGAAATAAAGATGGGAAGTTTATCGTAGATGCCATGTAGCCTCTCGAAGATAGGTATAGACGTCATCATACCGATCCGCAAGACTCTACTATACATTTGCTCATGACTCGTAGAACCTATGAACCTAGAGCTCTGATACCAACTTGTCATGACCCAAAATCCAACTAGTCGTCATTAGCCACTCGTATCGCTCTACCCAGACAATAAACACAATACCCACCCATATCTCTCCGCCCATACAATATATCAATAGCCACACGTATCACTCTACCTAAATAAATATATCAGTAGCCACTCGTATCACTCCGCACCTCAACAACAGTGAAATGCCACACATATGCTCTACATAGCACCAACCAATCCACACATCAAATCCACACGTGCCAACATCACAACAACACGACATACCAACTTGTACCACACGTACCCATAGGTCAAAACGTTACCAAAATAAATAATACCAATGTTACCACAACACATAGCCTACGACTCAATCATAATGTGTACAAGAATCTCAAGAAACAACAAAATGAAACGGGAATTAACTCAATAATGAAGTATACTACATAAAACAACAACTTCAACTAAAACAGGTTAACAACTCTCAATAACTTCAACGTCAATTACTTGCTTAAAGAATGAACCTAACAATCAAAAGCATGACGCGTATGTCACGACCTAAAATCCAACTACTTATGATGGCACCTAACCCAGCCCGCTAGGTAAGTAAAATAACAGTAACCACAATTTAATAATAAAATTGTAAGTCAAAAATAAAATAACTGAAACTTTATACAACTCCCCAAGGACTGGTAGTACAAGTCATGAGCCACTAAGACTTAGATTTATAAACTGAAATGAGAAATGATACAATATTTGTTTGAAATTTACATGAACAGAATCTCAAATCCAAAACTACCAAGAACTAGTGGTAGTGAAATCTGGAACACCGTACATCTTCAATGCTAGCTCCCGCCACACACAGCAACATCATGTCCAAAATCTACGCAAGGTTCAGAAGTCTAGTATGAGTACGACTGACCACATGGACTCAATAAGAATCCTAACTAACCTTGGCGAGGTGAAAGAAGCGGGAACTATAAATGATACTCACTATCAGCTGTACAATTCATAATTTCAACAACTATAGAACAAATATTTGATCAAAATAGGAAATTCTCAGGCAAAACCACTTTGATGGTCACAATTTATTGTTTTAACGTTTTCTGCCCAGTCAACAATCTAGCATATAAGGAAGATATGCAAGTAAATCAGGTAAGCAGTCAAGGAAATTACAATTAAAGATGAAATGCAATAACCACATATTAGTCTGTTGCGGCGTGCAACCCGATCCAATAACCGTAACCAGCTCTCCCAGAGCTCATATCAACAAGAAACCCGTCGGTTTCTCACAATCTGCATGTACACCATCAAGAGAGAAACATGAAAGGGTGGCCCTAAGGGGATGGATCTGTATCCAAACGTTGTACGAACAACTGACGTGTTTCACGGACAACTCACATGCTAATAATTTCAACCACACGGACAACTCACATGCTAATAATATCAACCACACGGACAACTCACATGTTACACGGACAACTTGTGTGCTATAGTATCAATATCTGGATCCGCACGGATAACTCACATGCTACTAATATAATATTCGCATGAACAACTCACGTGCTGCATGGACAACTCATGAGCTAATTCTCACAAACCACCCGGCGTGGTCACAGACTCAATATCACAATTCGCACGGCGTGGTCGCAGGCATAACAACAAAATCCGCCCGGCATAGTCACAGGCATCAAGTCCAAATCATATCACACAGAAGCAAATATACAAGAATACATGTATGTGATCAACGAATATCATATTTCTTGCTTTTGGACTGGTATAAGTTACATGCTAAAGTGTATGCATGTGCAAAGTGTGCTATCATAGCTCAAATCAGAATTTCATCACAGAATTAGCAATTACCAAGTTTAGTCAGGGAATTAACCTCTTCTTATCCTCAAACATGGCTCAAATAGTTCACAACAATGTTACAAATATGGGAAACATTATAGTTTAAAGTTTGACAGTCAATTCTTGGCATATCATAGCTTAAGCACTACCACGGGCATGGATGAATACCCCGGTTCTCTTACATGGGATCCAACCACTCTTATATGCACACCCATAGCACATAGCTATCACAAATAATTCAGGCAACTAGTGCCTCAACCAAGTTTAGATACGATACTTACCTCAAGCAAGTCAAATCAACTACCAGCAAGCCAAAAAATACTCTATATGCTCCATCCCGCAAATATCAACATCCGAACAGCTCGAAACTAGCCAAAACCAACTCAAAAACATCAAATAATCCAATCGGAGACAAACCCAAACGATAAAGATCGAATCTTTAATCCATTACTGAAATCTAACCAAAACGTTAAATCAGGGCCCGCACCTCGAAACCCGACAAAACTTACAAATTCCGACAACCCATTCAATTATGAGTCCAATCATAAACATTTTACTCAAATCCGACTCTGAATCGATGTTCAAAACCCAAAAATTTACTTCAAGGAAGTTTAGATATAAAACCTCAATTTCACTTTCCAAATCACCAATTTATTACCAAAAATAGAAGATGGAATTACAAAATAAAATCAAAATCGAGTAAAAAATACATACCCCAGCCCATGTAGTGAAAATCGCCTAAATATCGTCCAAATGCGAGCTCCATAGCTCAAAATATGATAAAATGACTCAAGGACCGGAAATAGAGTACTTATAATCACTGCTTAGAAATATGCATCGCGATCGCGAAGAAGATGAAAAAACCACACTACCCTGAGATACACTAAGCATTCACGAGCCTACTAATGCAAAGGCGATGCGCGAACACGGCCAAATCCACGTGAACGCAAAAGAGGATCCACCATATCCCAATAGCCCAGCTCAACACTACGCGACCGTGATTCCGTATATTCAAGTCCCCACAACCTACACGAACGCGGTCTCCCAGTCGTGAACGTGATGAAGCAATTGCCCAGCTCCAGACATAGCCTATGCGATCGCAAACAATAACTGTGACACCAGACAACAATAGTAATCCAGCTATGCATGAAGCTCCGAAATGATCCGAAATCTATCTGAAACTCACCTGAGCCCCTCTAGACACCATCCAAAACATGACAAGAAGTTCCAAAACATAACACTGACATAATCGAGGCCTCAAATCACACATAGCAACGTCAAAATCATGAATCACACCTCAAATCGAACTTTATGAACTCTTTAACTTTCAGCTTCCAAATCTCGTGTCGAACCATATCCAATCAACCCGTAATGAGCTCAAAATTTGCACACAAGTACCAAATGACATAATGAAATTATTCCAATCCCAAGAACCACATTCTGAACTTGATATCATCGAAGTCATCTTTCAGTCAAACCTATGAACTTTCCAAACCTTTAAAATGGCCACTTTCGCCAATTAACCCCAAAACCTTCAAGAAACATCCAAATGCAAATCCGGAAATACGCCCAAGTCCAAAATCACTATCTGGACATAATGGAACCATCAAAACTCCAATCCAATCTAAAATACACAAAATTTAAACTTGGTCAACTCTTCAAAGTTAAAGCTTGTAAGATGAGATTCATTCATCCAAATCAAATTCTGAATCACTTGAAAACCAAAATCGACGATTTACACAAGTCATAATACATCATACAGATCTACTCAAGACTTCAAACAGTTGAACGGAATATAAATGCTCAAAACGACCGGTCGGGTCATTACATTCTCCCTCACTTAAACATATGTTCATCCTCGAACGTGCCAAGAGTCGTTTATAAGCCATACAATCATTGTGTAAACTCACCATGCCCATACACGTGGGTGATATCACGTCACCCCAATCCATATAAGCCTGACAACACAACCCAACTAAAGATCTTTTCTTCAACCTTGCCCATGAAGCTTGGAATCAAATCTCCCAAATGGGAAATCCAATTAAAAGAATCGGTTCTCTTATCTATACACTGTATAAGTCTGAACAAGCTGTACCAAGCCATAACTCTAACTTTAGATGTAATCACATGATATACCACATAACTCAGATACTCTCCGCATTAACTTTCGGCCACAATAGCTACTCAAAAACAAACCCGGTACCGGTAACAAACCTCACATCAATTGAAACCTTATTCCAAACCTTCATACACTGCCAAATGGTGAATGAAAAACGCAGAAACTCATAACCACTCAACAGGTCAATCAGTCATGGAGCTCTCTCGTTCGATAAGAACCATATCCAAATTCTAAGCCGGTAAGTGACATTATCATTCCAAATATACCGCAATCAAATTTGATAGTACTCATTCCAGGTCCAATGACCTCATCCCATCAACTGCAGTTACTCTACTAACAAGCCACACTAATGCCACCTCAAGCCACATATCGTGCAATCTGTGCACCAAACAAGCAACAACTTAAATTCTCGCAATAATTGAAAGAGAATGAAATGAGATAATTGTCCTGCAATCTCAATAGATACGACGACAAGCACCATGCTAAGAACCTATCACACATAGTAGAACTACAAACACACGAACCTTACCCAAAGGATCATGACCCAACATTATTCTGCTGCGATGCGCGACCTAATCCAAACACTGGTCCACATGAAATACCCCGAGTCCTAATGCTCAGAATCAACAACCACACACAAATCAACACTAAATACAAAGAGTGCATGACCATAACCATAGAGAAACGAAGAGCACAATATACCGCGACCCCGAAAGATCGTAACCAAAGTGCAATCAACCATTTGACATCTCAAGTACCATCTCGCTCGAATTCTGCCACAAGGCCCAAACAGAACCACATTGTATCATAGAAGAGTAACACAAAGAGAATATGAGAACACGAACAAGCTTACCGCTAATCGAATGACACACCCCTCAACAATAACAGTGCTGAATCAACGAATCCGATCCAGTGTAGAATTCACATCCTCATTGAGCCTATCCATGGGCCCTCGAATCAACTCCGGTCATCTCCAGATGGATAAATAACCCTCCAAAAGTCCACAATGACCTAACCATAACACGCACTACCATCTGGCTAACTCCTGCAACATCTTCACTGTCTGTAACCACGAAACAACCTTCTTCTGAGAACTCCCAATCCCCATATCCATAGAATACATGAATCATAATAACCGATCCCAACTCTACCAATCGAATGACTAACATATCTCTCATACACAATCATCCCACGAGAAATACTTCTATAATTCTCCCGCGCAGCATATCAATATCTGAATAACAGTTGTCGATCAAACAGGCGAATACAGCAATTTCAATCAATCATCCTCAAGTTCAAACACAATGCGCCTTTCTAAAATGTACACTCTTCCCCAATAATACCAAATAGTGCCAACATTCTTCTATCATCTTAAACCTTCCATGTTGTCTAGAACTCATGACCTTCCCTTCGAAACTAAACCACAAACTTATACATAAAATTCTTAATTCCACATGTCGAACCGCATCTATCATTCCATCATAAAAAACCTCAAGAATCCTATTATCAACCCTGAGTCATACGTAGAATACACAACAGATCAGTCAGAAACCTTCCACCCGATCCCATCCAGGAGAAAATCACAATACGCAACATACTCATCATGCTAGTAGAAACTATCTATCTCAAATCGTCATAAATATCATCGAGAACCTTATGAATCCCATACGCACATAACGCTTCCATCAGAATGGAATCCCTCTAACTCAACGAAGTCATGCCGGTCACCAAACTTAAGAGTATTGACACAAAGTACCTGTAGAGACTCACCACATCATAAGAACCGAAAGAACCGATTATACCCATTACCATGCTGATCCGATCTACCATCGAGCTGTCATAATTCTCTAAGTTCCTTCTGAATTGCCTTTATGTTAACACCTCTCCTTGCCAGAACACCACAATCCTCAATCAAAGCCCGCCACAAGAGATCCCAACATGAAACTAAGTTGTCCTAAAGCTCATAAGACACTGTATTCCCATTTAAACACTCAAACTTGTGCATACGTGATACCCATTGTGAAGAGACATTATGTGAATCTAAAATTATTTCCTTTGACCCTCTGATAAATATAGAATCCATAGTGATATAGAACTACCGCGAGTCCCACCAACCTCCGACGCAAATCTCAGGTCTTAGCCACTCACAAATCCGAAAAGTCCTCAAATACTAGATATGAATCTTGAACCCATTACAATGTTCTCGAGAGTCATCCACCCTATACTAATCTCAAACGCACCGCCCTAACAAGCCAAACGATTTGTGCTCCATCATCACACCCACTCCAAAATAAGTAACCTCATCTTAACACAACTGAGTAAATCCATACTCCATGCACACTACACCATTCACGAATGACCAACTCAAACCATTTCATGTTTTCCATACACCCATAAAGGGTAACACATCTTGTATCCAGAATGTTCCTTACTCAAGTCATCCTCGATCTCAACCTTTACAAGTCATAACTGATCCACATACATGCCTCAGACCGAAACCAATACAACACATAACTATTCAATCAAATCGTTGATAGTAGACTCCCCCACTTGGCTCATAGCCATAGAACAAAACATCTTATAACTCACAATACCGACACTCTATTACTGCCATAATCCCGCACTATAATCCTACTAAATTCTTCCTAAGCTCATGTAACACAAATCATAAAAATGCCTCAAATCAGCTGCTAAGCTCATATTCATCCTTATGACAGTGAAATCAACTTCTTCAAAAGGTCCAAACTCAAATTGAAACACATATAACCCACTGTTAGAAAGCAATTCTCCACACAAACATCATAAGGATCACACAACCTCAGATCATCCCGCAAGAGATAACCCACTTGCTTAGCCCCAAACTTGCATCTCTTAAGATCTTTCGTAGTCACAACCACTATGCATTCACTAATCCCTCCCGAGTCTAAGCTCTTCAACAAAATATAAGAATCTACTTCATCCCACAAACGAGAAACATGAACATCCCTCAGCATGCTCATAACTTAAGATTGTACAACATATCAAGATAGAAATCAAGCACCCACTAGTCCTTTTCACATCTCGAGCAAACACTTCTCGTCACATCAAAAACATCTGAGCACATCCCGCAGTCACATCATACTCATCATATAGCCATCCAACCACTCACCAAGCCATCAATCCTACTCCTAAGGACACTACCGGACATATAAGTCCGTAAGCACATGCTTGCATAACTGCAACTACCGAGCCCAAGCTGTGGTCCAACCTTGGCCTCAAGTTCTGCAGATTGGCCCATCATCAAAACACAGAAAATACATCGAACACCTCATCCATAGAATCACAAGCTGTCGATTCATAGCTGATACCTAGCCCTGACATAACATACAAGTGAGTGGGAGGAATTCAAAGAGATACGTTTCAAGCTGAATAAATGTCGCACGATAAGGAAATAAAGATGGGAAGTTTATCGTAGATGCCATGTAGCCTCTCGAAGATAGNTAAGCACATGCTTGCACAACTGAAACTACCGAGCCCAAGCTTTGGTCCAACCTTGGCCTCAAGTTCTGCAGACTGGCCCATCATCAAAACACAGAAAATACATCGAACACCTCATCCATAGAATCACAAGCTTTCGATTCACAGCTGATACCTAGCGCTGACATAACATACGAGTGAGTGGGAGGAATTCAAAGAGATACGCTTCAAGCTGCATAAATGTCGCGCGATAAGGAAATAAAGATGGGAAGTTTATCGGAAATGCCATGTACCCTCTCGAAGATAGATATAGACGTCATCATACCGATCCACAAGACTCTACTAGACATTTGCTCATGACTCGTAGAACCTATGAATCTAGAGCTGTGATACCAACTTGTTATGACCCAAAATCCAACTAGTCCTGATGGAACCTATCCCAACCCGCTAGGTAAGCAAAATAATAGTAAACACAATTTAATAATAAAATTATGAGTCAAATATGAAATAATTGAATCGTTAGACAACTCCCCAAGGACTAGTAGAACAAGTCATGAGGCACTAAGACTTAGATTAACAAACTGAAATCTAGAACTACCAGAAACTAGAGGAAGCGAAATCTAGAATGCGGTAAATCTTCAATGCTAGCTCCCGCCATTCACGACAACATAAGCTCCAAAATCTACATGCAAGGTGCAGAAGTACAGTAAGAGTACAGCCGACCCCATGTACTCAATAAGAATCCTAACTGACCTCGGCGAGGTAAAGGAAGCGGGAACTATAAATGATATTCCTATCACCTATACATATCATAATTTCAACAAGTATAGAACATATATGCGATCCAAATAGGAAAATCATAGGTTAAACCACTTTGATGCTCACAATTCTTTTGTTTTAAAGTGCTCTAATCAGTCAATAATCCAGCATATAAGGAAGATATGCAAGTAAAGCATGTTAACAGTCAAGGAAATTGCAAGTAAAGATGAAATGCAATAACCACATATCAGTTCATTGTGGTACGCAAACCAATCCAATAACAGTAACCAGCTCTCCCAGAGCTCATATCCACTAGAAATAATCGGTTTCTCACAATCCGCGTGTACACTATCAAGAGAGAAACACGATTGAGTGACCCTTAGGCGATCGATCCGTATCCACACACTTTACAGATAACTCATCTGCTATAGTAGCAATATATATATCCACACGGACAACTCACGTGCTACTAATATAATGATCGCACGAACAACTCTTGTGCTGCACATAAAACGCATGTGCTAATACTCACAAAGACATAGACTCAATATCACAATCCGCCCGGCGTGGTCACAGGCATAACAACACTATCCTTCCGGCAAGGTCATAAGCATTCAGTCCAAATCATATCACACATAAGCAAATATACAAGAATACATGTATGTGATAAACGAATATTAGATTTCATGCTTCTGACTCGGTATAAGTGACATGATAAAGTGTATGCATGAACAAGGCGTGCTATCATAGCTCAAATCAGAATTTCATCATAGAATTAGCAATTACAAAGTTGAGTCAGGGAATTAGCCTCTTCGTATCTTTAAACATGGTTCAAATAGTTCACAACAATGTTATAAAAATGGGAAACGTTATAGCTTAAAGTTTGACAATCAATTCTAGGCATATCATAGCCTAAGTGCTACCCCGAGCATGGATAGATACCCCACTGCTTGCTTATGGGCTCAAACCCCTCACATACGAGCACCCATAGCACATAACTATCACAAATAATTCAGATAACTAGTGCCTCAACCAAGTTTAGATAAGATACTTACCTCAAGCAAGCCAAATCAACTACCGAACAAGCCAAACAATACTCAATAAGGTCCATCCCGCATCGATGTTCAAAACCCAAAATTCACTTTAGGAAAGTTTAGAGAAAACCCCCAATTTCTCTTTCAAAATCACCAATTAATTACCAAAAACGGAGACGGAGCTCCATAGCTTAAGATATGATAAAATGACTCAAGGGTCCAAAATAGAGTATTTGTAATCACTGCTCAGATATATAAATCGTGATCGCGGAAATACCCTCTCGATCGCGAAGAAGAAAAACAATCCACACTGTTGTATGACACTTTACGCATTCGCGAGCATACACATACGAACACGATGCCCACAGATGCCATCGATCCGCGAACGTGGCCAAATCTACGCGAATGCAAAAGGGGATTCACCAGCTCCCAGTTGCCCAGCTCAACACTACGCAACCGCGATTCTGCATATGTGAACGCGATGCTCAAGTCCCCACAACCTATGCGAACGATGTCTCCTAGTCGCCAACGCGATGAAGAAAGTGCCCAGCTGCAGACATAGCCTACGCGGTCGCATCTATATATATGTGATTGCGATGAATAATTGTGACACCAGATAACAACAGTAAACCAACTATGCATGAAGATCCAAAATGATCTGAAATTCGTCCAAATCTCACCCGAGCCCATCGGAATCCCGTCCAAGAATGCCTGCCAGTTCCAAAACAAAACACGGACCTACTTGAGGCCTCAAATCACACATAACAATATCAAAATCTTGTATCGCACCTCAAATCAAACTTTTTGAACTTTTGAACTTTCAACTTCCAAAACTAGTGCCGAACCATATCAAATCAACCTGGAATGACCTCAAATTTTAGAATTTGCCTCTCAAATATGCCTCCAAAACAATCGAATTTAACCCAAATCGACCTAATATCATCAAACAATGCTAGGGAAATCATTTACAATTTAAAGATAAGATCTTTACACCTTTCCCAAGAAGTCAATAAAAGTCTACACGGGGCTCGGTCGGTCAAACCACGGGGCTCGACCTTTTGTCCAGTTGCAGGTGTCACAAATGCGACCTGGGGCTCGCAAATGCGAACCCCGCAAATGCGAAGAATTCATCACAAAATTGAACTCTTCACATCCCTACTGTCATCGCAATTGCGACGACAGGTTCGCAAATGCAAACATTGGATCTTTGCAAAAGCGATCAAATGATCTAAATGCGATCACTGCTGATCCCAGGCCCTCTTCGCAATTGTGAACAATGGGTTCGCAAATGCGATCCTATATACTAGGCCATACTTTGCAAATGCGACTTCCAACCTCGGATTTGTGAAGCCTGCAATACCAGTTCACACTAGGAACACCAAAACTCTCCCAAATACTTTGGAGCGCGTCCGAAACTTACCCAAGCCCCTCGGGCTCCAAGCCAAACATGCGCACAAGTGTAATAACATCATACAAACTCGCTCGCGCGATAAAAACACCAAAATAACACCTACAACCACGAACCGGACATCAAAATGTATGAAATTTTCAGTGAAACTTAAAAACTTTCAAATTTACAACTGGACGTCCGAATTATGTCAAATCAACTCCGTTTTGCACCAAATTTTACAGACAAGTTATAAATAGTAAAATGAACCTATACCAAGTTCCAGTACCGAAATTCAAACCCGATAGCAACAAAGTCAACTTACGGTCAAACTTGTGAATTCTTTAAACTTTCAAATTATTAGTTTTCAACAAATCACGTTAAATCACGTTAAGGACTTCTGAATTCAATTCTGGGCATACGCTAAAGACCCAAATCACAATATGTACCCACTGGGACTGTCAAAACACTAATCAGGGTCAGTTTACATAAAACGTTGATCCTAGTCAACTCATATCATTTTGTAAGGAACACTTTTACATTTTCTTCAATTTTCCACATACAAATATTCCGGAACAAGACATAGACTAAGCACACATATTGAGGAACTCTTAACATAGCTAGTCGAGGTCTCGGAACACAGAAATAAAGGCTAAAGCTCAAAATGACCTATTGGGTCATCACATTCTCCACCTCTAAAACAAACTTTCATCCTCGAACAGATATAGAAAGGTACCTAGACTGGTGAAAAGCTATCGGTATCTACTCTGCATGTCGGATTCGAACTACCACATGGTTGCCTCAATCGGTTGACCTCTCCAATGTACTCTAACCAAAAGATAACTCTTAGACCTCAACTTCCGGATCTGCCGGGCTAGAATGGCCACTAACTCCGCCTCGCAAGTCAAATCCTTGTCCAATTGGACTGAGCTGAATCTAACACATGGGATGGATCACCGTGATACTTGTGGAGCATGGAGACATGGAACACCAAATGAACTGCTGATAAGCTAGGTGGCAATGCAAGCTTGTAGGCCACCTCACCCACTCTCTCAAGAATCTCAAAGGGTCTGATATACCCAGGGCTCAACTGGCCCTTCTTTCCGAACCTGATCACACCCTTCATAGGTGAAAGCCGAAGAAATACCCTCTCTCCAACCATGAATGTAACATCACAAAACTCTGATCGGCATAACTCTTCTACCTAGACTGAGCTGTGTGAAGTCAATCCTGAATCGAGCCTCTCCCGACTCAAACCAACCAACTGGCGAACGACACCGTCGCCTATTTAATGTCTCATAGGGAGCCATCTGAATACTCGATTGGTAGCTGTTTTTGTAGGCAAAGTCCACAAGCGGAAAGAACGGATCCCATGAACCCCCAAAATCCATAACACAGGTGCGAATCATATCCTCCAATATCTAAATGGTGCACTTGAACTGTTCATCCGTCTGGGGGTGAAATGTTGTATTCAACTCAACCCGTGTGCCTAACTCACATTGTACGGCCCTCTAGAAGTGCGAGGTGAATTGCATACCCCGATCATAAATGATGGACACCGGCACACCTTGAAGACGAGCGATCTCGCAGATATAGATCTCAGCCAACCACTCTGAAGAATAGGTAACTACTACTGGAATGAAATGTGCCGACTTGGTCAAACTGTACACAATGACCCATACCGCGTCGAATTTCTTCGAAGTCCGTGGGATCCCAACATCCAAATCCATGGTAATACGCTCTCACTTCCACTCAGAAATCTCAAGCTTCTGAAGCAAACCGTTAGTCCTCTGATGCTCGTACTTTGCTTACTGACAATTCAGACACCGAGCCACATATGAAACTATATCGTTCTTCATTATTCTCCACCAATAATGCTGCCTCAGGTCCCGATACATCTTGGCGGCACCCGGATGAATGGAATACCATGAACTATTGACCTGCTCAAGAATCAACTCACGAAGCCCATCAATATTGGGCAAACAAATCTGACCCTACATCTGCAACACCCCATCATCTCCAATAGTAATCTGCTTGGCACCATTGTGCCGCACTGTGTCCTTTAGGACATGCAAATGGGGGTCATCATATTGACGCTCTCTGATGCACTCATATAAAGATGACTGAGAGATCGTGCAAGCAAGAACATGACTGGGCGACACGACGGGGCTTCGAAACATCCAACCTCACGAACTGATTGGCCAAATCCTGAACATCTAATGTTAGTGTTCTCTCACCAACTGGAATATACGCAAGGCTACCCATACTTACAACCTTTCTACTCAAGGCATCGGCCACCATATTAGCCTTCCCAGAATGATACAAAAGTATGATATCACTGTGTTTCGACAGCTCCAACCACCTCCACTGCCTCAAGTTGAGATCCTTTTGCTTGAACAAATACTGTAGTGTCCGGTGATCCGTGAACACCTCACAAGACACGATGTAGAGGTAAAGACTCTAAATCTTTAGTGCATAAACTATGGATGCCAACTCTAAGTCATGAACATGGTAATTCTTCCTATGCTCCTTCAACTGCCGCGATACGTATGCAATCACCCTGTCATCCTGCATCAATACTGCACTAAGCCCAATACATGATGCATCACATTACAAATTAAAGGATCCTGAACCAGTGGGCAACACCAACACTAATGTTGTAGTCAAAGCAGTCTTGAGCTTCTGAAAGCTCAACTCACACTCATCCGTCCACCTGAATGGAGAACCCTTCTGGGTCAATCTAGTCAACGGGGCTGCTATGGTTGAAAACTCCTCCATGAACTAGCGATAATAACCCACCAAACCTAGGAAACTCCTAATCTTTGTAGCTGAAAAAGGTGTAGGCCAGTTCTGAACTGCCTCAATCTTCTTAGGATCCACTTTTACGCCCTCAATGAAACAGCATACCCCAAAAGGCTACCGAGTCTAACCAAAACTCACACTTTGAAAACTTGGCATATAACTGACTATCTCTCAGAGTCTGAAGTATAACTCAAAGATGTTGTTCATGCTCCTCTCGACCGCGGTAGTAGATCAAGATATCGTCAATGAATACAATCACAAATGAATCCAAATAGAGCTTAAATACCAGTTCATCAAGTTCGTAAATGCTAGTGGGGCATTTGTCAATCCAAATGACATCACTTGGAACTCATAAAGCCCATACCGAGTCCGAAAAGCTGTTTTAGGGATATCTGATGCACTAATCTTCTACTGATAGTATCCAGACCTCAAGTAAATCTTCAAAAACACCTTGGCTCCCTAAAGCTGATCAAATAAGTCATCAATCCTCGGCAACAGATACTTGTTCTTGATAGTGACTTTGTTCAATTGCCGATAGTCTATACATATCCTCATCGAACCATCTTTCTTCCTCACGAACAACACGGGCGCACCCCAAGGTGAGACACTAGGTCTAATGAATACCTTATCAAGTAAATCTTGCAACTGCTCCTTCGGTTCCTTCATCTCTGCGGGACCATATGGTATGGTGGAGTAGAAATGGGCTGAGTGCGCAGATCCAAATCAATACAGAAGTCAATATCTCTATCGGGTGGCATCCCCGACAGATATGCACGAAACACCTCTGGAAACGCATGGACAACAGGTACCGAATCCATGGAAGGAACCTCCACACTAGAGTCATGAATATAGGTAAAATAAGATAGACATCCTTTCTTGATAATATGCCAAACCGTCACTAAAGAAATAACGTTGCTCAGAATGGCCAGGAGTCCCCTTTCACTCTAATCAAGGAAACCTCGCCATGTCTAAAGTCATCATCTTGTCGTGACAATCCAATATAGCATGATAAGGTGACATACAATCCATGCCAAAAATAACATCAAAGTCTACCATATAAAGAAGTAAGAGATCTACACTAGTCTCAAGACTCCCAATAGTAATAGCACACGAGCGATAAACACGATCTACAACAATAGAATCTCCCACCGGCATGGACACATACATAGGAGCACTAAAAGAATCACGAGGCAGAACTAGATATGAAGCAAAATAGGATGACACGTAGGAATAAGTAGAGCCTGGTTCAAACAAAACTGAAGCATCTCTCTGGCAAACTGGAACAATACCTATGATAAAAGTATCAGATGACTCCGCCTCAAGTCTAGTTGGGAATGCATAAAAATGAGGTCTGGCCTCGCCATCCTGACCTCCACCTCTCAACGGCCTCTAGCTGGCTGGCCTCCACCTCTAATGGCCTAACCTTTGCCTCTAATGACCTGACCTCTTCCTCTGGATTGCTGAGCGAGTGGTGAAGAAACTGGTACCGGAACAAAGGCATGAAAACTCTGTTGTGTCATGCTGCTCAATAATCTAGGACAATACCTCCTGATGTGACATGTACCCCCACACTCAAAAAACCCATCCTGTTGTTGTGGCTGCTGAAGCTGAAACTCACCTTAATTGGCCGGATAACCACGGTGTTACCAAAAGTACCCCTACCTCCAGATGAGGCACCACTAAAACCACCGAAATGATGAGGCCTCTAATTAGACACCAGCCCCCTCTCCTTACCACGAACCATCTCAATCCGTCTAGCAATATCTACCGCCCTCTGGAAAGAAATATTATCTCTAGTCTCCTTGGCCATCTGTAGCCTGATGCTAAAATTGAACCCATCAATGAATCTCCTCACTATGTCCCTCTCAGTAGGGAGTAAAACAATGGCATGGTGAGCTAAGTCTAGAGATCGAGTCTCATACTGGGTTACAATCATGCAACCCTTATGAAGGCACTCAAACTGCCTGCGATACTCTTCTCTCAGAGTGAAAGGAATGAACTTCTCTAGAAATCATTGTGAAAAAGGATCCCAAGTGAGTGAAGGTGAAACAACTGGTCTAGTAAACACATAATCTCTCCACCATCTCTTAGCAGAACTGGTCATTTGGAACACTACAAAGTCGACCCCACTAGTCTCAACAATACCCATGTTGCACAACACCTCGTGGCAACGATCCAAATAATCATGTGGGTCCTTAGAAGGTGCACCACTAAAATGAATAGGAAAGAGCTTGGAAAACTTATCCAACCTCATCAAGGCCTCAGATGACATAGCGGGCATGTCCCCGGCCTGTGCCGCAAAACCTAACTTAACTACCCCTACTGCTGAGCTACTGGAGTCTAATATAGGCGATCCACATGCTCCAGGGTGTGAGTAGTGGGAGTCTGTGCTCCTTCCCCAGCCTGAGAGATGGTTGGTGCCACCGAAAATACACCGGTCTAGGTCACAATCTCCATAAGACCCACCAAGCGGACTAGAGCATCCTAAAGTATTTCAATGGCTATGAATCCCTTCGGGACCTGAGGCTCCACTACGGGTGCTACTGCTCAATCTCTAAGATGAGCCCTGCCTCTTCATCAACCTCTAGCTCGACCTCGGCCTCTGCCGTTGGTGGTAGCTGCCACAGGGGGCTATGGCTCCTGTCTTGCTACACATGTTGTGTGTGTTCTCGCCATCTGTGAGAAAACAAGAATATAATGGTTCAATCATCAATGATAGAATGAAATCGCATGATAGAGAAAGAAACAAGTGAAATTTTTCCTAAAACTCCATAGCCTCTAGAAGATAAGTACAGACGTCTCTGTACCAGTCCTCTAGACTCTACTAAGCTTGCTCATGACTTGTGAGACCTAGGCAACCTAGTACTCTGATACTAACTTGTCATGGCCCGGAATTCCAACCTAGGGGTAGTAGAGTTTATTTGGTTATTGAGTAATTCAAATAGAGTTTATGAATTCTATTCTAAATTTTATCCCTTTTAATATATGTGAAATAAAACTCTATATAATGAATGTGTGTAGATCTAATATGTGATTACAATGAGATATTCTAAAGAAGTTGGAAATTTTGAATAAGATGTAATAGGAGATTGTTAAAAGCAGTTAAAGCAAATAAATACAATTCTTTGTACTTCATGTGTACTCTGGTTTTTCCGTTCTTGAATTTGCCCTCTTATTTATTAGCTTTCATTTGAATGTGCTGGATGGATATAATCTATGACTATGTGAAACAGTGAGATATTCTAGAAATGCTGAAAATTTTGAATAGGTGTAGATGGAGATTTCTATCGGGTTTGTTCTGCTTTTTATATGCTTGACTACTTGAGTAAGTTGTAGATATGTATTCTCTACTCCTTGCTGATAAAAATATGGTTGGCTGTAAGACAACGCACCAGAAAATTTACAAAGCTTCTTCTAAGTAATCCAAAGAGAATCCGAATAATAAAATCAAATTAATTGGTGAAGCTAGCAACAAGCTAAAACTTTTATTTGAATGTGCTTTTTAGATCTAATGTGTGATTTTGTAACAATGAGATATACTAAAATATACGAAATCTTATGAATGAGATGTAGTAGGAGATTGATAAGAATTGTGTAATGACCCGACCGACCGTTTTGAGTATTGTAGCCTCGTTCCCCTATTTATCGCTTCTTTTATGTTCATTTGTAGTTACGTGACTTGCTGGGATAGTTGATTTGGTTTTGGGGATGTTTCAGTGAATTGGGACACTTAGTCCCAAGGTTGAATGCATAAGTTGGAAGAGTTGACCAGAGTTTGACTTTTATATAGACGACACCGGAATTGAATTTTCATGATTCTGATAGCTTCGTATGGTGATTTTGGACTTAGGCGTATGTCCGAAATTTAATTTGGGGGTCCATGGGTTGATTTGGCTTGAATTGGCGAAAGTTGGAAAGTTGAAGGTTTGGAAGGTTTAGAGGTTTGACTAAGAGTTGACTTTCTTGATACCGGGTTTGGATTTCAGTTTTGGAAGTTGGGATATGTCTATTGTGTCATTTAGGTCCAGTGTGAAAAAATTTAGGTCATTCGAAGTTGATTTTGTATGGTTCGGATTTAGTTTTAGATGTTGGAAGTTCATTAGCTTCATAGGCTTGAATTCGGGTGCAATTCATGGCATTGATGTTGTTTGGTGTGAATTTAGGCTTCGAGTAAGTTTGTAGCGTGTTTTAGGACTGGTTGATGTATTTGGATGGGGAACCGGGGGCCTCGGGCGAGAACCAGATGGTTGGCAGATCATATTTGGACTTAAGAGAAGTGTTGCAGCTCCAGGTACTGGTGTGATCGTACCTACGAGATTATGACTGTAGGTGCAAAGCCGTAGAAGAGGCAGATGAATCGCAAAAGCGGGGGATAGCTGGGCTTGGCAATGGTCACAAATGCAGACGGGGAGCTGCATTTGCGGAAGCGAAGGTGCGCTAAGTTGCCCGTTGATGTGAAAACGACTGGAGGTTCCAGAGTTCACAGGTTCGAAGCTATTCCGCAAAAGTGGAATCGTAGATGCGGAGCCTTAGTCCGCAGATGCAGAAGGATGGAGGCTACTGAAGGATCACAGATGCGTAACTTGGCCGCACCTGCAGAACTGCAGATGCGGATTGATCGACAGTGTTATATTTCGAAAGGTTTCATGGTTTTTCTCATTTGGACAGTTTTTTGACTCGGCAAAGGGCGATTTTTGAGTGGGATTTTGCTACAATTGAAGAGGTAAGTGAAGATTCATCACTTTTATTGATAAATATTGATTAACCATTAATTATTACACCTAGTTTATGTGTATTTGAGGTGAACATTTGGAATTTTAGGCAATGTTGTTGGACACTGAGATTTTGTGATTTGGGGGTCGATTTGTGGATGGAATTGGATGACATTAGTATGGTTGGACTCGTAATTGAATGGATGTTCGGAATTTGTGAATTTTGTCAGATTCTGGGGTGCGGACCCGGTTTGACTTTCCATTTTTTATTAAAGACTTTAGCTTTATCATTTTTCAGTTTTTCCTACGATTTTATTGATGGTATTAAGTTGTTTATGACTAGATTCGAGTCCTTTGGAAGCCGATTCACGAGATAAGGGATTGTAAGACTATTGAGTTGCGCGCTTTGAGGTACGTATCATTACTAAACTCGAAGTTGAGGGTATTTATCCCTGGGAAACATGTTATGTGTGATATGTTGGGTAACGTACATTCTAGGTAACGGGCGTGTGGGCGTGCATCAAGGTAATCATGTTCCAGGTTGACTGTTGCACTATGTTGCTATCATATCTTGTTTTATCCGCGTCTTTCCTACTTGTTAGATTAATTGAGCCATAATTCGTGTTAGAAATCATATTTAGGCTATGTGGTTATTTGATTGAGACATGATAAGGCTATTTCTATTGTTCTAGATTATCTGATTTAAATGAATTTTTACACTAAACCATGATTCTTCATTGGCATGTCATATCTCAGTCTCTATTTATCATTCATTGTTACATTGCATGTTATCATTGTTATTCCATATGTGGAGTTGTTGGGCTGAGTGATACGAGATTGTGAGCCCTTGAGACTTGAAGGATTGATGTCTGAGGTGGGCCTTAGAGCCGTATTGAGAGCGTTATTGTGGATCAGGCTAGGCGTTGTAGCAGGCAATATTGGCTTTACTATTATGTGGATCGGGTTGCATGCCGCAGCATGCCTTATTGCCTTTTGATTAGTGCTTGGGCAGGATCTGCCCCTCTGGAGTCTGACATACTAGTAGTGTGTGCAAGCACATTGATATATATACATGTGCTTGGTGAGTGGCATTGATGCCAGGAACCCGTATAGTGTTGAGTGATTGTATGTGTGTGATGAGGTGGGCATATGAGACAAACAACTTGAGTATGTTGAGGGTGAGAGTATCTGGGGATATCAGTGTGTGATCATTCATTTGACATACATACTTGACATGTAGGCCTAGAGATGTATCACTCCTCATGCGAGATGTAACTGACATGTTCTTATCGATGTTAGGCTTAAATTGATATACTTGAAAGCATGTCTATAATCCAGTAAAATGAACGAGCTGATTATGATAATTCCTTCGAGTTACTTATTGTTGTTGTCATCATCATTTATGTGTTGTTATTAATTCTGGTTTCTGACTTTCTTCGTCTGAGCTCGTCACTACTTTCAGCCCAAGGTTAGTTCTGTTACTTATTGAGTACATGGGGTCAGTTGTACTCACACTATACTCTGCACTAGGGGATTGCTAGATACATGCTAGTACCAGTGCTTAGAGACTTTAAGGTAGCTGCTATGACGCCCGCAGACCTTGACTCGCTTTCCCTTTATTTTCTTCGGTATTGTTCAATTACTTAGACAATTGTACTAAGGATTTGGTTTATTGTCACGACTCTAATTTCTCACCTTAGGATGTTGTGATAGCACCTTGTCTCTAAGACTAGGTAAGCCTAGCACATGCTGATTTAATAACAGAACTGAACTATGTAATCATTAATCATAAACCATTAAATGACTTATATAGCCGAAAACGACCAATAGTTATACATTTCCCAAAACAGGTAGTACGGAGTCATAAGCACCACTGAAACACACTAGAATTTCTAAACACAATACTGTTTTAAATTACAATTTAACAGTACCATAATAAAGTAAGATGGTGACTCCGAGGCCTGCGAACGTCAAGCAGGTATACCTTGAAGTCTCCCGCCACGTAGACGCAACTCTCAATAACATGATTAGAATATGTGGATCTGTACAAAATATACAAAAGCGTAGCATGAGTACACCACAACGGTACCAGCAAGTATCTAGCCTAATCTCGGTAGAGTAGTGATGAGGCTAGGTCAAGACACCTACTAGACATAGAAACGTGTTCATGATATACATAAGCTAACAATGCAAAGAGCATCAATGTAAGACCAACAGTGGAAAGATTATTTATTTACAACCAACAATAAAATAATAGAAATACAAATGGCAGCAAGTAGTATGCGAGTAATAAAGAAATAACATAATCATAACACCGCTGAGATGTAAATAGACTGAATTAAAGAAAAAAAGGGATGACAACTCAAATAATCAAATCGTTCCCAAGGCATGGACTTACAACAAGAATTATACCGAGGCACCACACCTCTTAAACCACAAGTCATGAACCATAATTTCCAAATATTACACATATGGTACCTCGTGCCCACAATACCAATCATCTTCGCGCGGCAAAGCCTACGTGCTACCATGTACTTTGCAACTATGGCAAATATCAATTTAGATGAATGAGAGATATATTTAAATACCATAAAACATAATAAAAATATTGAATAAAGTAAGGTGTCAAATGAATAACGAGTTAATGTTAAAAATCAAGTAAAGTGAAATAATATACAATTTATACGAAACAGAGTATCAGATGGGTTTAGTTTAGAAATCAATAAAATTGAGTAAAAGTATCATTTTTAAACAAAGCAAAACATCAGTTAAATTAACGAATTAAATATAGAATTTGTTAAAGAAAAACATGATAACAATTTTAAATAAGGTAAACATCTAACAGGGTGATAAGTATAATTTGAGAACCCAATTATCGTAAAAGTGCGATAACAATTTAGAATAATAAGGCACCGAGTGAGATAACGAGTTCTATCTTAAGAAGTACATAGAATAAAGCATGTTAATAATTAATTTATTTAAACTATTGTGTTACCAACAACTCAATAGAATATGATATAATGACTCCACGCAATTAAATTCATATTGACAATTAATTCACCAAGTTATAACGGTGGCATAATTTATCATTTTAAAGAAACACAACAAATAACATAGAATGCATGACTCACACAAGAAACCACAATCGTTCCAACACCAAGATAACAATCAATAACCAAACACAATCAAAATACAGATGAATGATTGAAGGAAGAACAATAACCGTTCCAATCAACAAGTTGTTCCAACATGAAATGTACAATGAAAATCATAAACGAGGTACCACCTCGTATTCACATTTCATAATTTCAATCACAATCTTTCCTTATATCACCGCGTGAGCCTTACATTTAGTTTTGAAAATTATTTTTCCCGAAATAGCTACACGCTTTTTAGCCCACCTTATCTCACCGCTTGGCTTCAAGTAGTTCCCCTACTAGCAACACGTATATCAAGCCCACCTTATCTCACTGCATGCGTATCAACCCCTAGCCTTATACCGCCGCATGCATATTAATATCACAACACAATCACAACTTGCACCGCGAGTGCCCATATGCCACAACTTGCCACAAAGTCAACAACACCAATGTTTCCTAACAAATAGCCTATGGCTCCATCACAATGTGCACAAACATTTCAACAATAACAAAATGAATGAGAATGCTCAACAAGGAAAGGTATCTCAACAATTAACAACTTTGTCTCAATGTGATAACGGCTATTACAACTTCAACACCAATAAATTAACAAGATGATATTCCATGAAATAACAACTTCAATTAAAAGTGATTCAATAATTAAGAGGTAACAAGATAACAAGTAAGGCAATAACTTCAACTTAAGCATATAAGAGAAAAATAACAAGTAAGAGGTAGAATAAGTGCTAACAACATCAAATAGAGCATGCAAGAGTAGATCAACAATGAGAGATATAACATGTTATAACAATTCAATTAAAGTCATGGAAAGAGTCTAGATAACCTAACATGGCCAAATATAACATATAGCCCGTGTACCCACTCGTCACCTTACGTACACAGCTTTCACATAACACAAATAACACAATCAACCCAACTCCTAAGGGGTAATTTCCCCCACACAAAGTTAGGCAAGATACTTACCTCAACTAGGCTAACTCAACCCTCGAAAATAGCTTTTCCCCTAAAATGCGCCTATACACGGCTCAAATCTAACCAAAAATGACTTAATAATTTAAAACAATGCAAGAGAAACCAATTATAATAAATAAGGCTATGAGCTTTACATTTTCTCCAAAACGTCAACAAAAGTCAACGCCCGATCCGTCCGGTCAAAACCCGACTCTAAAGGTATATTCTGACTACCCATAACCCCACGAGTTCATATATGTATTGTTTTTTTCAAATCCGAGTACAAATCAACTTTCAAAACTCAATTTTTCATTTTTCAAATCTTTAGACACAATTTCTCAATTTTCCTCTTTAATTCTCATAAATTTGATGTTACAATCTAAGGTATATTCATAAAATACAAATGGAAATGATTAGAATCACTTATCCAATGTTTGTAGATTAAAATCCCCTCAAAAATCGCCCAACGAGCTCCAAAACCTTGTGATAAAAAGTAACTAAATTCCGGAACAAGAAAAAACTTCATCAGCTATCCCGCTCGATTCAGGTCCTAGATGATCTCGAAGCTCACGCTTGATCATCCCAACACATTCCTTTCGAGAATACACCCAAGATAGCCTCTCAAATCACCAAATATGATATTCTGATGTTTTAAAAGAAATCTGAAAATTTCAATGGCATTGTTGTAATTATATACACCAGAAAAAAAACCAACAATATGAAAATCTTTGTTTTAGCACCCAAAACTCATTCGAGACCTCCCGGACACAAATCATATATGCATTTCAATTATAAAACACGCTACGAACCTGCTTGCACACTCCAAACACCGAAAAGAGGTCATCTTGACCCGATATTAACCATGGTCAAACTTCAAATCTTTAATATAACTGGTTTCTTAACCAATGATCTAAAATACACCCGAGCTCCTCGGAACCCTATCCAATCATACCAAAGAGTACAAATAGATCATACAAACTTATCCAAAGCCTCAAAACACCCACGGAAACATCATAACAAAGAATCGAGGCTCAAATCGAATAGAATTTCTCTTAAGTTGTTAAATCTTCATTCTTTCAAAAAAGTGTCTGAATCACACTTAAACACTTCAGATTACTTTCAAACTTTGCACATGAGTTCAATTCAACTATATAGACCTATCTAAAGTCTCGGAACACTAATTGTTTAATTCAACTATATAGAACTATCTAAAGTTAATTCAACTATATAGATATATCTAAAGTCTGATTCACACTTAAACACTTCATATTACTTTCAAACTTTGCACATAAGCTCAATTCAATTATATAGACCTATCCAAAGTCTCGGAACAACAACTGGAGTCCAATAAAATGTTTGGTCAAACTTATGAACTCGTAAGTTTTTCAAATAGCCAAATTTAAACAAACAATGTCGAACTCTTCTAGGAACCTCCCAAATCAAATACGAACATACGTACAAGTACAAAGTCATTATACGATCATATCAGAAAAATCAAAGCCCGATTCCAAGTCCGTCTACCCAAAAGTCAAACTTTGTTAAATCTTCTAACTTATTGCTTCTAAAACTAGAATCATTCTTTCAAATCAATCCTGAACCGCTCGAAAACCGAAACCAACAATATACTCAAGTCATAATACATAATATGAAGCTAATCAATGTCTCAAACAGCCGAATGAAATGCTAAAGCTCAAAATGACCGAATGAGTTATTATATTTATGTTTTGATACTCAGTAGTGCTCATGTACTCGTTGGCACCTAATTTTGGGAACAGTTGTAGTAGTCTTGCTATTTCTTTTATCAGATAATTATGAGTTTCCGCTATTAAATTTATTAAACCATGTTTATCCCAAATGCTTAGTTATGTTGTGAACTGTTGGCTATCCTGACATGTAGTGTTATGCGTCGTCCCGGCTCCGGTGAGAGTTGGGTCATGACAAGTTGGTATCAGATCCCTAGGTTATTTGTATCTCATGACTCAAGCATAAGTTTAGTAGAGTCTTTTGGATCGGTACAGAGAGGTATGTACTTATCTTCGAGAGGCTATGGAACCGTTAGGAAACATCACTTTCTTGCATACTCGTCATGCAGATATGTTATTTCTGAAGCTTGAAACTTGACTCTTCTATTCTCTCACAGATGGGGAGGACACGGATGACCGGATTGGGTAGACGGCCACTAATACTACCAGTTAGGGCTAAGAGAGGTCGGGGCCACGGTACAGACCGAGGTGCGGGTCGTACTACAGCTAGAGCGGCACCTTTGGAGACATCAATTGCTCGAGCCACTAGTTGCTCCAGGTGAGGATCAGACACAAGATGTTTTTGAGCCGGTGGGACTAGCCTAGGCACCAACAATGCCCATTGTTATCCCTGGACTTCATGAGGCCTTTGCCAAAATTTTGAATGTATGCATGATCCTTGATTAGGCAGTTTTGGTTCAAGCTGGACCAATCACTTCATAGGCTAGGGTGAGGTGCCCACTTTGCTCCTGCTTCCACTTATTCATATGTGTCATTGTACCTTGTTCGTAATTTGGATGTGCACCATGATTCTTTAGTTACGCCTGCTCATGTATCTACGCTGGTGGGTGATTCTATTATTGTGGACCATGTGTATCGGTCATGTGTGGTGACTATTGGGCGATCAGAGATGAGAGTTGATCTTTTACTGCTTAGCATGATTGATTTTGACATGATTTTTGGCATGTATTGGTTGTCACTATGTCACGCTATTCTAGATTGTCATGCCAAGACCGTGACACTGGCGGTGCCGGGATTTCCTAGGGTTGAGTGGAGAGGTTCCCTGGATTATGTCCTTAGTAGAGTGATTTCATATTTAAAGGCTCAACAGATGGTTGAAAAGGGATGTCTGGCCAATTTAGCCTTTGCGATGGATATTGGTGCTGATACTCCTACCATTGAGTCTATTCTAGTAGTGAGAGACTTTTCAGATGTGTTTCCTGCAGACCTACAAGGCATGCCACCAGACAAGGATATAAATTTTGCTATTAATATGGTGCCAAGAACCCAACCTATATCTATTCCACCATATCGCATGGCACCAGCGAAATTGAAAGAGTTAAAGGAGCAACTTTAAGAGTTGCTTGATAAGTGTTTCATCAGGCCCAGTGTCTCACCTTGGGGTGCATCGGTTCTATGTTTTAAGAAAAAGGATAGTACTATGTGGATGTGCATTGATTACAGATAGTTGAACAAAGTTATAATTAAGAACAAATATCCTTTACCCCTCATTAATGACTTCTTCAACCAGCTTCAGGGTGCAAGAGTGTTCTTGAAGATTAATGTGAGGTCGGGGTATCATTAGTTGAAGATTCATGATTTTGATATTCTGAAGACGACTTTCAGAACCCGCTATGGTCACTACGAGTTTCTTGTGATGTCTTTTGGGCTGACAAATGCCCCGGTAGCCTTCATGCACTTGATGAACAGTGCATTCCAACCGTATCTTTATTCATTCATCAGTGTGTTCATTCATGACATATTGGTGTACTCACGTATCCAGGAGGATCATGAGCAGCATCTGAGGATTGTACTCCAGACCTTGAGGGACAAAAAGCTATATGCTAAATTCTCCAAGTGTGCTTTTTGGTTTGACTCGGTGGTGTTCTTGGGCCACGTGATGTCTAGTGAGGGCATCAAGGTAGATCTGACAAAGATTGAGGAAGTTGAGAGTTGGCCTAGACCTTCTTCAACTACAGAGGTCCGGAGCTTCTTGTGTTTGGCAGGTTATTATTGCCATTTTGTGGAGGGTTTTTCATCCATTACCGCACCTTTGACTAGATTCACCTACTAGAGTGCCCTGTTCAGATGGACTAATAAGTATGAGTAGAGCTTTCAGAAGCTTAAGACTGCTTTGACCATAACTCCAGTTCTATGTTTACCGTCAGCATCAGGTACATATTCAGTTTATTGTGATGCTTTGTGGATTGGTATCGGTTGTGTCTTGATGCAGGAGGGTATAGTGATTACTTATGCTTCACGTCAGCTAATGCCCCATGAGAAGAACTACCCCGTTCATGATATAAAGTTGGCAGCCATTGTTCACGCATTGAAGATTTGGAGGCACTATCTCTATTGTTTTCTTGTGAGATATTCACAGATTAGCGGAGTCTACAACACTTGTTTAAGAAAAATGATCAAACCTTGAGGCAACACAGGTGGCTGGAGCTGTTTAAAGAATATTATATCACAATTTTGTACCATCCCGAGAAGGCCAATGTTATGGCCGATGCCTTGATTAGAATGGTTGTGTGTATGGATATCCTTGCATATATTCCAGTTGGTGAGAGACCGCTAGCATTGGATATTCGAGCATTGGCCAATCAGCTCGTGAGGTTAGATATTTCGGTGCCTAGCCGGGTTCTTGCTTGTGTGTTTTCTCGGTCTTCTTTTTATGAGCACATACGAGCGTGTCAGTTTGATGACCCCATTTTCTTGTCCTTAAGGACATGGTGCATCACGGTGATGCCAAGGAGGTTTCTATTGGAAATGATGAGGGTGTTGCAGATGTACGGCAAGATTTGTGTGCCCAATGTGGATGTGTTACATGAGTTAATTCTCGAGGAGGCCCACAATTCATGGTATTCCATTCATCCGGTTCCGCTAAGATGTTTCAGGATTTGAGGCAGCATTATTGGTGTAGAAGAATGAAGAAAGATAAAATTAGAGTTTGTGGCTCGGTGTTTGAATTGCCAGCAGGTGAAGTACGAGCATCAGAGACCAGTCAGTTTGCTTTAAAGGCTTAAGATTTCCAAGTGGAAGTGGGAGCATATTACCAGGGATTTCATTGTTGGGCTCCCACGGACTTTGAAGAAATTTGACTCAATGTGGGTTATTGTGGATAGACTGACCAAGTCTGCCCACTTCATTCCAGTTGTGACTACCTATTTTTCAGAGCAGCTAGAACAGATCTATATCCGCGAGGTATTTCGTCATCATGGTGTGCCGGTGTCCATTATCTCCGATCAAGGCACGGAGTTCACATCGCATTTTTGGAAAGCTATGTAGCGTGAGTTAGGTAAATAGGTTGATTTGAGTACATCATTTCACCCCAGACGGACGGGCAGTCCGACCATACAGATCTTGGAGAATATGTTACGTGATTGTGTTATGGATTTTAGGGGTTCATAGGATCAGTTCTTATCACTTGCAGAGTTTGCCTACAACAATAGCTACCAATTGCGTATTCAGATAGCTCCTTATGTGGCCTTATATGGTAGGTGGTGTCATTCTACACTTGTTTGGTTTGAGCTAGGAGAGGCTAGATTGTTGGGCACTGATTTGGTTCTGGATGCCTTGGAGAAAGTCAAGATAATTCAGGATCAGCTTAGTACAGCACAGTCCAGATAAAAGGTTTATGCGGATAGGAAGGTTTGGGATGTTGCATATGTGGAGGGTGAGAAGGTGTTACTCAGAGTTTCTCCAATGAAGGGTGTTATGAGGTTTAGAAAGAAGGTCAAGTTGAGCCCTGGGTATTGGTCCTTTTGAGTTGCCTATGAGGATTGGAGAAGTGGCCTACAGACTTGCCTTGCCACCTAGTCTATCGGGTGTTCACCTAGTGTTTTATGTTTCTATGCTCCAAAAGTATAATGGTCATCCTTCGCATGTTTTAGTCTTTAGCACGGTTCAGTTAGACGGGTATTTGACTTATGATGTGGAGCCGGTGGCTATTTTGGACCAAAAGGTTTAGAAGTTGAGGTCGAAGCATATAGCATTACTGAAGGTTCATTCGAGAGGTCGGCCGGTCGATGAGGCTATATAGGAGGACAAGTGGCAGATGCAGAGCAGATATCCACAACTATTTGAGACTCTAAGTATGTTTCTAGACCCGTTTGAGGACGAATGTTTGTTTAAGAAGGAGAGAATGTAACAACACAGCCCGTCGTTTCGTGTATTGTAGCCCTGTTTCCCTGTTTATTGCTTCTTTAATGTTCATTTGTGGTTTTGTGACTTACCAGGGTGGTTGGTTTGGCTTTAAGGATGTTTCGAAATGAATTGGGACGCTTAGTCCCATGGTTGGAAGCTTAAGTTGGAAGAGTTGACCGGAGTTTGAACTTTGTGTAGACAACTCCGTAATGGAGTTTTTATGGTTCTGATAGCTTATATGATAATTTTGGACTCAAGCGTATGTCCGGATGTTGATTTGGAGGTCCGTAGGTTGGTTTGAGACTTTTGGACAAAAGTTGGAAAGTTGAAGGTTTGGAAGGTTGAGAGGTTTGATCGAGAGTTGACATTGTTGATATCGGGTTCAGATTTTGGTCTAGGGAGTTGGAATAGGTCCTTTGTTTCATTTAGGACTAGTGTGCAAAATTGAGGTCATTCGAAATTGATTTGATATGATTCGGCATCAGGTTTAGTCATTGGAAGTTTATTAGGCTTGAACCGGTCTGCAATTCGTGGTTTTAGTGTTGTTTGACGTGACTGGAGACTTCGAGCGAGTTCGTATGGTATTTTAGAACTTGTTGGTATGTTTGGACGAGGTCCGAGCGGCGTATTTCGGATGGTTAATAGATCGTTTCAGACTTGGGGATGATGAATGATGGTTCCAGTTCTGGTTCAATCGCACCTGCGAGGTATTTATTGCAGGTGCGACGCCGCAGAAGCGACCCTGGTATTGTAGATGCAGACTTAGTTGGGGCTATAGAAGGGTCACATGTACAAAAGGGATTACCACATTTGCGATCCCGCAGATGTGTACGAGGGGATTGCAGAAGTGGAAAGAGAAGCTATTGAGGAAGTCCGCAGATGCAGACAGTTGGGCGCACTGCGCAAGGAGTCCACAGGTACGGAGTTGCAAAAGCGGCTAGGAACCCACAGAGGTGGATGGTTGGGGATTTAATGTTTCATGCATCAGTGATGGATTTTTTGTAGATGCAGTGTCACAGGTGCGATGTATTTTACTACAGGCGTGGTTTAGATATGTAGTATACATATGTCGAAGGGTTTGGGATTTGTTTCTCATTTTTGGACTTGTGGACTTTGACTAAAGGCGATTTTTGGAGTACATTTCACCATAATTGAGGAGGTAAGTGAAGATTAATCACTTTTGTTGATAAATATTAATTACCCATTGATTACTACGCCAAATTTTCATGAACCTAAGATAGAATTTGGGGACTTTTGGACTATGTTATTGGAGAGTGAAATATGAGGATTTGAGGGTCGATGTTTTGATAGAATTGGATGATTTTTCTATAGTTGTACTCTTAATTGAATGAGTATTCGAAATTTGTGAATTTTTTCGAGTTGCGGGGTAAGAGCCCAGGGTTAACTTTTTGAGTTGACTTTTTGATTTGACTTAAAGATCTTAGCTTTGTCTTTTTGAATCGACTCTTATGGCTTTTATTGTTTGTATTGCATTATCTTGGCTAGATTCGAGCCTTCCGGAGATTGATACGCGCCGGAAGGGCTTGTTAGAGGAGAGATTTATCTTGCTTGAGGTAAGTATATTACCTAAAATTTGTTGAGGCACTAGTTGCCTAAATTATTTGTTATAGCTACACGCTACGGTGGCGTACATGTGTGGGGTTTGAACCCATGTGCGAGCACTAACGTGTTCGGGGTATGGTTTAGGCTATAATATGCCTATAAGTGACTGTTAAGCTGTAAGATATAATGTTTCTTATATTTGTAACCTTGTTGTGAACTATTGGAGCCATGTTTGAGGTTACATAGAGGCTAATTCCCTTATCGAACTTGATAATTGCTATTTCTGTGATGAATTTGCCAATTTGAGCTATGATAACACACTTTGCACATGCCTACACTGTAGCATGTCATTTATACTAATGCAGGAGCATGAGAACTATTACTAATTCATCATAAACATGTATACTTGTATATTTGCTTCTGTGTGATATGATTTGGACTGGGTGCCTTTGACCATGTCGGGCGGATTGTATTTTGATGCCTTTGAGCATGCCGGGCAGATTGTGTTGTTATGCCTGTGACCACGCAGGGCAGATTGTGTCGTTATGCCTATGACCACTCCGGGTGGATTGTATTGTTATGCCTGTGACCACGCCAGGCGGATAGTGTTGTTATGCCTGTGACTACAGCGGGTAGATTGTACTGTTATACCCGTGAATAGGTCGGGCGGATTATGATATTGAGCTTGTGACCACGCTGGGCCGGTAATACATTGAGTTGGCCGTGCTTTCATGTGGATACAGATCCATCCTCTGAGGGTCACCCTCATATATTTCTCTCTTGATGGTGTACACGCGGATATTGAGGAAACCTGATGAGTGGTTTTGTATGGAAATGGAAAGGTTGAGGAAAGTCTGGCCAGTGTTTGCTTGGATTTGCATTTCATCTGTACTTGTAACTTCCGTGGTTATTTACCTTATTCATTTGCATATCACCCTCATATGCTGTATCATTCACTGAGCAGAGTACTTGAGAAATTGCACATAGACACATATAGTTTCTTCTATGCTTTATACTTGATCACATTATTATTCTGTACTTGTTAAATTGATGAAACTTTACAGGTTTTGCAAGTATCATTTATAATTCTGCTTCTTTTACGTCACTGAAGTTAGATATGATATTTGCTGAGTATATTTGGTCGGTGTGTACTCATACTACACTCTATACTTAATTGTGCAGATCCAGGTATTGGGACCAGTTATCAGTAACATGTTTGCTTGTTGAGCTGAGTTTCGAGAGACGAGGTAGAGTTGCATTCTCGCCCGCAGTCTTGGCGTCTCTTTTCTTATGTACTATTGTCTTTATTTCAAACAGTATTATATTTAGTCATTTCGAATTTGTATTCCTGTATTAAAGCTCATAACTATGCATTTACCAGTTCTAAGGAGGATTTATCATGTATTCATTGTATTTTGTTACATTGAGATTTCAAAGTTATGTTATTTCTATAAATTCCATTATTTTGAGTTCTTTATTGTTATGTCTGACTAGCCTAGTAAGTGTGTTAGGTACCATCATGACGGGTTGTGATTTTGGGTCGTAACATATATAGTAGTAATAAGGTTCATATATCAATATTTACTGATTGTTCTCATCACCATCAAAGTAACATTACTCTATACATTCAGTATCTTTTAGGGATTTTTATACTATATAGCCAAGCACCCGAAAATTTAATAGTTTATCCCTTTTTCTTTTGCTTGTGATAAGTGAGTTTCAGTTAACCAAGTGGATAGCATTCTTGTCTTTGTTACCTTGCCATATGAAGTTCTAGGTGTTCTAAGTAGCTGTTTATTTCTTTGTGGTTCTGTAGAAAGTAGTAATTACTTGTGGAGGACTTTACTGTGAAGTGCTAGAAGACTTAATTAAGCAAAATTCTTACGTCAAGTATTGTCTATATAGTATATCCTTGACCTATTAATAGTTGCCACATTCATTATTATGCATATTCAGTAATTCATATGACTTGGGAAATATGCAGAGTTGTAAAAAGATTAATTAACATTCTGGATGTGAAGTTTTTCAGTGTAATGAACTTGAGAAAGAAAGATAACATTTTTCATCAAAAAATACTTGATAGAGAAACACTAAGTTGTCCTGTTTTGTTTATAGACTTAAATATTTAGTTTTTTCGTCTTTCTTCAGTTACTTTTAGTGCTTTTGGCTGAATGCATAAGCTTAGAAGTCTGCTTTGATGATGTGATTTGTTATTGAATTTTAGCTTCTTCATTTGTGTAACTTTTTTCTTTCTAGGAAGCTTTATGCTTTCAAAGTTCGTCATGGAAACTACAATACTCTTATAAAACCAACCCTCGAAAGGTAATAACTTTATTTATCTTCTTTTGTGGGTGGATGTCACGATCCAAATATTACATGTCATGATTGCATCTATCACAGTACTAGACAAGTAGACAAAATCAAATAGCTACACATTTTTAAATTGAAAACATGATGAAATAAGCTTAACAGTGAAAAATTATATAAATAACCGATAAGAAAATCTCCGACTCAAATACAAAATCTTCAAAATACGGGTGTCACCGAGTACATGAGCCACTAAATGACAATACAGTCAAAACTTCTAATTCAACTGTCTGGAAAGCAGCTACCTTAAAAGTCTTTAAGCAGGTAATGCTCCAAGTCTAGCAACCACCGGGTCCAAATATACCTGGATCTGCATACGAAGTGCAGAGTATAGTATGGGTACAACCGACCCAATGTACTCAATAAGTAACAGGGCTAACCTTGGGTTGAAAGCTGTAACGAGCTCAGAAAGATACAGTCCAAGTCCAGATATTAACAGTACATATATGATAGGAAAATGATAGTAATAACTAAGAGAAATCTCATAATAAGTTTGTACACAGTACATAATTGTAGATATTCTTTCAAGTTTAACAGTTTAAGCTCAACATTAATAAAATATGCCAAGTATGACTGATATGAGGAATGTTACATCTCTATATCTACATGTCAAATGTTCGTGTCACATGTAATGCATCATAGTGATAAACTCATGTACTCACACTCTCATAGTACTCAATATGACTCTCACAACTCTCACTCATCACACGCAGTCACTCAGCACTGTACGGTACCTGTGCTCACTGCTAGTATGTTAGACTCCGGAGGGACGGATCCTGCCCAAGCGCTAATATAATGCCAAGATGGCCTGCTGCGGCGTGCAATCCGATCCTATAATAATATATAAAGCCTATAAGACCTACTGCGGCATGCAGCGCGATCCATAATAATAATATATATATAAAGCCAAGAAGGTCTGTTGTATCGTGTAGCCTGATCCACAACCTCACTCATAACACGACTCTTAGGCCCCAACTCAGTCATCAATCTCTCTATTCTCTCGGGTTCACAAATTTCATGCCAATCAGCCCAAACAATGATACATGATGTAATAATAAATAATAACAGAGACTAAGATATGATATGCAAATGATGGATGTTACTAAGTATATAATTGCAATTCAAGCAAATAATTCAATAACAGAAATGACCTCAGTGGGTCCCAACAGAATAAGCGTATAGCCTAAACATGATTTCTAACATGGATTACAGCTCAATTACTTTAACATGTAGGGGTTACATGAATAGCAATAAGGTTTGATAACTACACAGTACCACGGAATCAACCGAGTCACAATTACTATAGTGCACGCTCACACGCCCGTCACCTAGGATGTGCGTCACCTCAATACCAACCGCATAACACGTATTCTAGGGATTCAAACCCTAATAACCTAGTTTAGTAGTGTTACTTACCTCAAACCATGCAAAACCCTACTATAACAAGCCCTTGCCTCACGAATCAGCAGCCTCTGAACGACTCGAGTCTAGCTACAAACAACTTAATACAATCAATACAAGCTATACGAATTGATTCCATACGATAAAGCTAAGTTGTTTAACCAAGGTCAAAAAGTCAACCCAAAAAGTCAACCCCATGCCCACGTCTTTGAATCTGACAAAATTCACAAAATCTGAACACCCATTCAATAACGAGTCCAATCATACCAAAATCATCCAATTGTGACCTCAAATCGCCTTTCAAACCAACAAAATATAGTTTATGATGTTTCTACAATTTTCCCCAATGTTTTCAACCCAAGATAATAATGAAATGGTAAAAACAATGATAGATTCATGTATAACAACCAAATCTGAGTTAGAATTACTTACCCAAATCAACTCCTTAACAATCCCTTCAAGAATTGCTCAAAACCGAGGTCTCAAGCTCAAAATATGAAAAATAGATCCAAACCCTCGATTTTGGAATTAAATATTTGTTGCCCATATGTCCTTCTTCGCAAACGCGGAAAGTACCTCGCGTTCGCGAAGCACAAAAACTCAACTGCCCAACAATCCTCTTATGTAAATGTGAAGGCTCCCTCGCGAACGCTATGTCCAATGAACCCATGACTACCAGATCGCAAACCGTCTCCCGTGAACGCGAAAGCTTATAAGCCTGGTACCCCACCTGCCTCCTCCTTCTACGCAGACGCGAGCCCCCTCTCGCGATAGCGATGCACAACTTCCCTATACCTTCGCGAACGCGTGGCCTTCTTCGCGAATGTGAAGAACAAACTTCACATACCTCCCAGATACACTTCGCGAACGCATATAAGGAAACCAGACAACCGAAAATCTGCAGCTCTATAAGGCCAAACTCAATCTGCAATAAACTCGAAACTCACCCGAGGCCCCCGGGACCCCATCCCAACATACCAAAACATCTTAAAACATCATACGAACTTAGTCGACCCCTCAAATCACATCAAACAACGTCAAAAACACAATTCACACCCCAATTCAAGCCTAATGAACTATTAAACTTCTAAGTTCTTAAACCAATGCTGAAACACAGCGAATCAACTCAGATTGACCTCAAATTTTGCACACAAGTCACAAATGACATAACGGACCTATTCCAACTTCCGGAACAAAACTTCGAGCCCGATAACAACAAAGTCAACTCTCGGTCAAACTTCTCAACTCTCCAAACTTCAACTTTTGCCAATTCAAACCAAAATCACCTTAGAACCTCCAAATCAATATTCGGACACACTCCTAATACCAAAATCAACATACAAAGCTATCAAAACCATCAAACCTCAATTTTGGAGTCATTTACACATAAGTCAATATCAAGTCAACTCTTTCAACTTAGGCTTCCAACCTTGGGACTAAGTGTCCCAAATCATTCCGAAACATCCCCGGAACCAAACCAACCACCTCGGCAAGTCACATAACACCAAATGAACACAGACTTAGCAATAAATAGAGGAACGAGGCTATAATACTCAAAACGACCAGTCAGATTATTACATTCTCCTAACGTTCGTCCTCGAACGGGTCTAGAATCATATCGGGAGACTCAAATAAGTGTGGATATCTGCTCCATATCTCCCTCTCGGTCTCCCAAATAGCCTCTTCAACTGACTGACCTCTCCACTGCACCTTCACTGAAGTTATATCCTTTGACCTCAACTTTCAAACATGCCGATCCAAAATGGCCACCAGCTTCACATCATAAGTCAAATCCCCATCTAACTGAACCGTACTGAAGTCCAAAACATGAGGTTGTTCATCGAAATACTTCCGGAGCATGGAAACATGAAATACTGGATGAACACTCGATAGACTAGGTGGCAATGCAAGCTTGTAAGCCACCTCTCCAATCCTCTCAAGC
>AWOL01S0000745.1:0-35502 GCA_000715115.1 Nicotiana otophora
CTCGATAGACTAGGTGGCAATGCAAGCTTGTAAGCCACCTCTCCAATCCTCTCAAGCTCCTCAAAAGGGCCAACATACTGAGGGCTCAACTTGCCTTTCTTTTCGATCCTCATAACACCCTTCATTTCTGACATTCTAAGCAACACCTTCTCTACCGCCATGTATGCAACATCATGAACCTTCCGATCGACATACCTCTTCTGTCTAAACTATGTTGTACGAAGTCGATCCTGAATCAACTTAACCTTTTTCAAGGTATCCTGAACCAAGTCAGTACCCAATAGCCTAGCCTCACCGGGCTCAAACCAACCAACCGGAAACCGACACCGCCTCCCATACAAGGCCTCATACGGAGCCATCTAAATACTCAATTTGTAGCTGTTGTTGTAGGCAAACACTGCAGGTGGTAGAAACTAATCCCGGGAACCAAAATCCACCACACAAGAGTGTAGCATATCCTCTAATATCTAAATGGTGCGCTCGGACTATCCATCCGTCTGAGGGTGGAATGTTGTACTCCACTAAACAAATATGCCTAACTCTCGCTGGTGGGCTCTCCACAACTGCGATGTGAACTGCATACCCCAATCTGAAATAATGAACACTAGCACATCGTGAAGGCAAACAATCTCACGAATATAGAACTCAGCCAACCGCTCCAAAGAATAGGTAGTCCCAACTTGATTGAAATGAGTGGACTTAATCAGCCAGTCCACAATCACCCAAATATCATCAATGTTCTTCAATGTCCGTGAGAACCCAACTACAAAGTCCATGGTGATACGCTCCCATTTTCACTCAGGAATTTCAAGCCTATGAAGCAAACCGCCCGGCCTCTGATGCTCGTACTTCACCTGCTGACTATTCAAGCACCGAGCTACAAACTCCACTATATCTTTCTTAATTCTTCTCCTCCACCAATAGAGCTACCTCAAGTCCTGGTACATCTTTATGTCACCTGAATGAATGGAATACCGCGAACTGTGGGCCTCCTCAAGAATCAACTCCTGTAACCCATCTAAATTGGTCACACAGATCCGACCCTGCATCTGTAACACCCCATCATCTCTAATAGAAACCTCCTTGGCATCACTATACTGAATTGTGTACTTAAGGAAAAGAAAATGGGGATCTTCATACTGATGCTCTCTGATGCAATCATATAAAGAACAAGAAATCACGCAAGCTAGAACCCGTCTAGGCTCTGAACATCTAACATTACGAACTGATCGGCCAGTGCCTGAAAATTTAATGCAAGTGGTCTCTCACAAACAGGAATATATGCAAGGCTACCCATACTTTCTACTGAAGGCATCGGCCACCATATTGGCCTTCTCGAGATGATACAAAATGGTAATATCATAGTGTTTTGAACAGCTCCAACCATCTCCACTGCCTCAAACTTAGATCCTTTTGCTTGCACAAGTGCTGTAGACTGCGATGATTTGTATATTTCTCACAAGACACGCCGTAGAGATAATGCAACCAAATATTCAATGCATGAACGATGGCTGCCAAATCCAAATCGTGAACAGGGTAGTTCTACTCATGAGGCTTCAACTGGCATAAAGCATAAGCAATCACTCTACCCTCGTGCATCAAGACACACCTAATACCAATCCGAGAAGCATCATAATACAATGTATAAGAACCTGATGCTGAAGGCAAAACTAGTACTGGAGTTGTGGTCAAGGAAATCTTGAGCTTCTGAAAGCTCTCCTCACACTCATCAGACCACCTGAATAAAGCACCTTTCTGGGTCAACCTGGTCAAAGGCGTTGCAATGGACGAGTAACCCTCCACGAAGCGGCAATAATATCCTGCCAAGCCAAGAAAACTCCAAATATTAGTAGCTGAAGACGGTATGGGCCAATGCTGAACCACCTCACTTTTCTTCAGATCCACCTTGATCCCCTCACTAGACACCACGTTCCCCAAGAACGCCACCGAACTGAGCCAAAACTCACACATGGAGAACATAACATAAAGCTTCTCCTCCCTCAACGTCTGTAGTACAATCATCACATGATGTGCATGCTCCTCCTGGCTACGTGAGTACACCAGTATATCATCAATAAATACTATGACAAATGAATTAAGATATGGATGGAATACACTATTCATCAAATGCATGAATGTTACTGGGGCATTGTTAAGCCCGGAAGACATCACAAGGAATTCGTAGTGACCATAGTGGGTACTGAATGCTGTCTTTAGAATATCAGAGTCCAGAATCTTCAACTGGTGATACCCAGACCTCAAATCAATCTTGAAGAACAATCTATGCCCCTGAAGCTGGTCAAATAAGTCAACGCATATCCTCAAATCAATGTTGTCTATATTCAATGCATATCCGCATAGTACCATCCTTCTTATTCCCAAACAGAACTGGTGCACCCCAAGGCGACACACTAGGACTAATGAACCCCTTATCAAAAAGCTCCAGAATTTGCTCTTTCAATTCCTTCAACTCAGCTGGTTCCATATGATACGGAGGAATAGAAATGCGTTGAGTGCCCGACACCAAGTCAATACCAAAGTTAATATCCCTGTCAGGTGGCATGCCCAGCAGGTCTGCAAAAAACACATCCGAAAAGTCTCGCACTACTGGGACAGAATCAATGGTAGGAGTATCGGCACCAACAACCCTTACAAAGGCCAAATATGACAAACACCCCTTCCCAACAATTTGTTGGGCCTTTAGATATGAAATTACCCTACTGGGAATATAGTCCAGAGAACCTCTCCACTCGATCCTAGGTAACCCCAACATCGCCAACGTCACGGGCTTAGCGAGATAATGAAGAATAGCATGACATGGGGACAACCAATCCATGCCCAGAATCATGCCAAAATCAACCATACTAAGCAATAAGAGATCAACTCGCGTCTGCATTCCCCTAATGGTCACCACACACGACCGATACACACAGTCCAAAACAATTGAATTGCCCACTGTCGTAGATACATGAACATGCAAAACTAAGGACTCACGGGGAAAATCCAAATAATGAGTAAAATATGATAATACATATGAATTGGTGGAACCAAGGTCAAATAATATGGAAGCATCCCTATGGCATGCTGAGACAATACCTGTGATCACTGCGTCTAAAGCAACTGGCTCTGGCCTAGCAGGGAAACCATAGCATCCAGCCTGACCGCCACCTGATCGGTCTCCCCCTCTATGGCGACCTCTAGCTGCCTGAGATCCACCCTGAGTTGGCTGAGCGGGTCGTGAAGTTACTGGTGCGAAAGTCATAACCTGACCTCTCTGCTGAACTGGACCCACCAAAATATGGGGACAATACCTCCCCACATGTCCAAACTCCCCACACTCATATCAACTCCTATCCGTCAATGGTGGTGGAGACTGAATCGGACCTAGAGAACCAGAATAGCTACTAGATAAACCTAGTACAGATGAACCTTGATATGATGGAGCACGAGATGAACTCTAAGTTATGAGGGCACTCAAAGATGACTGACCCGAACGAGCACTATATGAACCATGGCTAGCTGATGCACCACGATGAACTGCATGAGCCATCTAAGCGGGTTCTGTATGGGCGACCCCTGTTGTGGTTGGACTGCCCTCCAGAAGAAACACTGCTGAAACCACCCGAACCACGAGGCCTCTTGGCCTTTCTCTCCTCAAGCTCCTGAATATGGACATGCTCTAGCCGCCTAGCAATATCAACCACCTCGTCAAACCTAGCACCCAAGGCAATCTCCCGAGTCATGATGAAGCACAGTCCATAATTGAGGCCACCAATGAACCTCATAATACTCTTCCTCTTTGTGGGAACCAACTAGATCGCATGACGAGCCACCTCTGCAAATCTCATCTCATATTGGGTCATGGACGTACCCTTCTAGCGTAGCTGCTCAAACTGCCTATGTAACTCTTCCCTGCGGGTATGTGGAACAAACTTCTCTAAGAAGAGAACTAAGAACTCATGCCACGTAAGTGGTGCAACGCCAGCTAGCCTGCTCAAATCATAGGCCTCCCACCATCTAAATGCTGCCCCCGACAGTTGAAAAGTAGTAAATGAGACTCCACTAGTCTCCAAAATACCCGTCGTGCGAAGGATCTGCTGGCATCGGTCTATGCCATCCTGAGCATCCTGTGACTCAGCCCCCTGAAATCTGGAGGCCTGAGCCTCCTAAACCGCTCTAGTCTCTTATGCTCCTCATCACTCATAGGTGGACCAAATGGCCCTAAGTCGCTGCAATCGACTGGGCTGCTAGTACCCCCAGTATCGGAAGTCCCTTAGATACCTGCTTTGGAGTACGAGTAGTGAGAGTCTGAGAACCTCCCCCGGCCTGAGAAGTGTCCGGTGTGGCCGGAATTGAAACCGCCTAAGTAAGGCCAGTGCATACAGTCAATATCTAGGCCATAGCCTCCTGAAGGCCTGGAATCACAATGGCCACACCTGGTGCCTGAGCTCACGTATCTCCTCTTGAGCTGGAGTAACTGGTGGATCCACAGGTGCTGCTCTAGCTATTGTACAAGCTGCATCTCGGCCTCTACCGCAACCCCAGCCTCTCACGGCCCTAGCTGGTGGTTATCTGCTCGATCCGATAGCACGTGTCCTTACCATTTGTGAGAGAATAGAATAATAGAAGTTTAGTTTCCGGAATCCACAAATCCGCACGACATGAATACAAGAAAGTGAAGTTTTCCTAATGGTTTGATAACCTCTCGAAGATAAGTATAGACGTCTCCATACCGATCCGCAAGACTCTACTAAACCTGCTCATAATCCGTACCGACAAATTCAAATAGTTCTGCATTTTTAAATTGAAAACATGATGAAATAAGCTTAACAGTGAAAAATCTTATAAATAACTGATAAGAGTAACTGCGACTCAAATATAAAATCCCCAAAATATAGGTGTCACCATGTACATGAGCTACTAAATGACAACACAGTCAAAACTTTTAATACACCTATCTGGAAAGATAGAACAGTGCTAAATAGACTGAAAAGAAGGAGAGTCGAGGTCTTCGGACACCAAAGCAACTACCTCAAAAGTCTCCAAGTAGGTAACGCTCCAAGTATAGCAACCAACAGGTCCATATGTACCTGGATCTGCACACGAAGTGCAGAGTGTAGTATGAGTACAACCTACCCAATGTACTCATTAAGTAACAGGACTAAACTTGGGCTAAAAGCAGTGACGAGTTTAGAAAGGTACAGTCTAAGTCCAGATAATAACAGTACAGATACGACAGGAAAATGACAAATATCACTCAGAGAAATCTCATAATCCATTTTTACACAGTACAAAATTATAGACATTCTTTTAAGTTTAACAGTTTAAGCTCAACACTGATAAAATATGCCAAGTATGACGGATATGAGGAATGTTACATCTCTATATCTACACTAAAGTAAATTTTGAGGGACCTCAAAATCTTCCCTGCTTAGGATCATTCTTCTCCGAGTGATGCTCAAAGCCTAGTGCCATGAGTATGGATCGTTTAATCTTCTTGGTATCCACCATCTTACATTCTTCATTACTCACCCTTGAGCCTTATCGCTTTAAAATTTTGACTAATTCTCCAACTTTTCCAAAATTTTGGTATAGTTTCTTTGTATTTAGGCCTATCCACCTGTTACAGAGCCCCATAAACCTACCAGAGAAATTTATCCATATGCCATACAAGGCACCATAGGTACATATAGCATTAAACACTCCGGTTCTTATCATTTCATTGGCATTAACTTACATAATGACTCCAAACCATGGAGGAATAGTTACATGAACAATTACATAATATAAAACATAATACATGAAAGTAAAGGACTTCTATTAGCCTTTACATATTATCATCTTATTCTACAAATAAGTCAGAATGTCTTCTCTTCACATCTTCTTCCGCTTCTCAAATGTCTTCTTCAACATATTGGTTTCTCCATAGCATTTTAATAGAGGTGACCTCTTTGGTCCTCAACTTTTGGACATGCCTATCAAGTACGGAAACATAACTTTTTGATAAGTCAAGCCTTGATTAATCTCAATACTCTCAATGGGGACGATGAGCGACGGGTCCCATATCACTTGCTTCAATATGGATACATAAAACACGAGATGTACGAAGGACAACTCTTGAGGAAATTCGAGCTCATAGGCTACTTGGCCTATTTTCTTAAAGATTCTATAAGGCTTAATATACCTTGGACACAATTTCTCTTTTTTCCCAAATCACATTATGCCTTTCATGGAAAAACCTTTTTAGAACAACCAATCATCTTCGTTGAACTCCAAGTCTCTACGCGGAACATTCAAATAATACTTTTGGTGAGTGTGAGTGATCGTAAACTGTTATTTCATAATATTGAATTTCTCCATAGCTTGATGGACAAGGTCTAGACTGATCAATTCCGCTTCATCAACTTAGAACCACCCAATAGGAGATCTATATCTCCTGCCATATAGTGCCTCAAATAAAGTCATTTGAATGATTGCGTGGTAGCTGTTGTTGTATGCAAACTCTATAAGTGGCACGTGTTCGCCCAGAAAATCCTTGAAGTCAAGAACACGTGACCTTGACATGTACTCGAGCATCTAAATTGTTCGCTCCGCTTGCCCGTGATTTTGAGGATGAAAAGTTGTGTTTAGATTTACTTGAGTACCAAAACCTTTCTCGAACTTTTCTCAAACGTTAGTTGTGAACCGTGCACCTCGTTCGGAGATGATGGAAGCCATAGTGCTATAAAACCTGAATATTTCCTTGATATACAACTGAGCATATTTCAGCAATATAAGTAGTTTTCATGGGCAAAAGGTTTCGCAAGTCGATCCACAATCATTCATATAGAGTCAAATTTTTAAGGTGTGCAAGGTAGACGTACCATAAAATCCATATTAATTTTCCACTTTCATATTGGGATTTTTATATTCTGTGCTAGCCCACTGAGCATTTTTTGCTCGGCCATAACCTGTTGGAGATTTAGACACCTAGCCACAGATTCAGCTACATCCTTGTTTATATCATTCTACTAGTAGATTTCTTTGAGATCATTTTACATCTTTATGGAACCCAGATTTACCGAGTACGTTCAACTTTGTACCTATATCATTTCTTTCTCTGAGGCCGTCAACATTTGGAACACATAATCTACCCTGATACCTAACCGTGCCATCATTCACACCAAGTGTGAAATCTATAACCTGGTATTTGTGAATCCTTTCTTTCAACTGCACTAAGAAAGAATCATCATGTTATTTCTCTTTTACCTCCACTACAAGTACAAGTCGGCTCTATTTTGTACGACTATATTACCCTTACTAGACCCCATGAGTCAAACTCCCAAACTCATTAATAGGTGAACTTCCCTCTCCATTGGCCTTCAATGTGCTTCTAAATGAGTCAGACTCCCATAGACTTTAAGCTAAGAGCATCAGCTACAATATTGGACTTCCACAGATAATAAAGTATGTCAATGTCATAATCCTTGAGTAGCTCGAGCCATCTCTTTTGACTCAAGTTCAAATACTTCTATTCGCAAATACATTAAAGGGTCTTGTGGTTAGTAAATATATTGATATGAACACCATATAAGTAAAGACGCCAAATCTTCAATGCAAATACTGTCACCGCAAGCTCTAAAGCATGAATAGGATAATTTGTTTCATAGCTCTTGAGTTGTTTTGAAGCATAAGCAACAACCTTCTGGTGTTGCATTAGGGCACACACAAGTCAACCTCATGAAGCATCACAATATATAAAAAAACCTATCCTTACTCTTCGTTAAAGTCAATATAGCTGCCAAGGTCAATGCAACCTTCAACTCTTAGAAACTCTTCTCACAAGCATTATACCACTAGAATTTAGCCGCCTTTTGGGTTAATTTGGTTAATGTAATGACCCTGCTGATTATTTTGACTATTCTAGCCCTATTTCCCTTGTTTAATGCTTTACTTATGTGTATTTGTGGTTACTTGACTTGCTAGGATGGTTTGTTTGGTTTCAGGTAGGTTTTGAAGTGAATTGGGACACTTGATCCCAATGTTCGAGGCTTAAGTTGTAAGAGTTGACCCAAGTTTGACTTTTGTATAGACGACTCCAAAATTGAGTATTGATGGTTCCAATAGATTTGTATGCTAATTTTGGACTTAGGTGTATTTTCGGATGTTGATTTGGAGTTCCGTAGGTTGCTTTGGTGCATTTTGGCGAAAGTTAGAAAGTTGAAGATTTGGAAGGTTAATACGTTTGACCCGGAGTTGATTTATTGACATCAGGATCAAATTTTTATTTTGGGAGTTTGGATAGGCTCGTTGTGTCATTTGAAACTTGCATACACAATTTGAGGTCATTCTGAGTTGATTTGATAAGGTTCAGCAAGAGTTTTCGAAGTTGAAAGTTAGATTAGATCCTTAGGCTTGAATTGAGGTGCAATTCATGGTTTCAAGTGGTTTTGTGTGGTTTGAGGCCTCGAATAAGTCCATGTTATATTTTAGGATTAGTTAGTGTAATTGGACGGGGTCCTAGTGGCCTCGAGTGTGTTTTGGATGGGTTTCAGAGCATTTCTCCATGTTTTGGAACTGCTGATTCTTAGGTTTGGTTTCCTCCTTCGCGATCGCGAAGAAATAGTTGCATTCGCGGAAGGTCTTTTGATGGTAGGTGGGTTTGTCCTTTCCGCAATGGTATGACCGCGTTCGTGTAGCTTTGGTAGGGAGTGGCCTTCGTGATCATGTGGGGGAAGATGCATTCACGTAGAAGGGGAGGCCGGTTGGGGGAGTTAGGCCTTTAGTCTTCACGATCGCGAGAGGCAGACCGCAATCGCATAGTGTTAGGAGTATGGTGCATCACGTTCGCGACTGAAGTTCTGCGTTAGTGTTGGCCTTTCTTGCAACAGTGTGTGATTGTGCTTCACGACCACGAAGTTTGTTCACCTATCGCAAAGGGTATGCCTGGGTTGACATTAAGTACTTTTTTCTGAGGGTTTTATTCATTTTAATATATTTTGAGTTGTAGAGATCGGATTTGGGCGATGTTTTAGAGGATTTTCATGATTTGAATTGGGGTAGTATTTTTGAATCGAATTTGTTCATTATTCATGATCCCAACCTTGAATTTAGTATTTGATTGATGAATCAAATAGAAGAAATTGGGGATTTTAGTAAAAACATTCCCAAAGCATGAATTGATGATTTGAGGGTCGATTTGAGGTCGGATTTGGATGAAACACATACATTTGGACTCGTGTCAGAATGGGTATTTGGAATTTGTGATTTTGGTAGGGTTCCGGGGTGCGGGCCCGGTGTTAAATGTTTCGGTTGACTTTTTGAGTTTGGTTATGGATCTTAGCTTTATCATTTGGAATCTTTTCCTATGGCTTTTATTAATGATATTAAGTTATTTTGGCTATTTTAAGCCGCCCGGAGGTTGAATCAGGTGGGAATGACTTATTAGTTGACTTATTTGGCTTGCTTGAGGCAAGTATGTTACCTAAAGTTAGTAGAGGCACTAGTTGCCTGAGTTATTTGTGATAGCTATGTGGTATGGGTGTTGCACATGTGCAGGATTGATCTCATGTGCGTGCACCGATGGTATCTATCCATTCTTGGGGTGGTTCTTAGGCAATGATATGCCTTGATTTGATTGCGAAGATTCATGCTATGATGATCCTCCTATTTGTACCCCCTTTGTGAGACATTTGTACCATATTTGAGGTTACATTGAGGTAACTCTCCTGATTGAACCTCATAATTGCTACTTTTGTGATACATTTGATAGATTAAGCTATGATTGCATATTTTGCACATGCATACACATTAGAATGTCATTTATACATGTTCAGGAGTAGGAAACTTGACATTCATTTATCATGTACATGTATTCTTGTATATCTTCTTTCTGTGTGATATGATCTTGACTGGTAGCCTGTGACCACGTTGGGCTGATTGTGATATTGAGCCTGTGACCATGATGGGTGGATTGTGATAATTGGCATGTGAGTTGTCTGTGCAGTTGATATTATTGGCATGTGAGTTATCCATGCGGGATGTTAGTTGTCTGTGCGGATCTAGATATTGATATTGTTGTCACGTAAGTATCCGTGCATCAATGAGTTGTCTGTGTAGCACGTGAGTTTTCCTTGCGGTTGACATTATTAGCACGTGAGTTGTCCGTGTAGTACGTGAGTTGTCCGTGCAGCTTGTGGATATGGATCCATCCCCCTAGGGTCACCCTCTCAAGTTCCTTCTTGATGGTATACATGCAGATATTGAGAAACATGGATCAGTGGTTTGGTACAGTTATGGGAATTCTGAGGAAAATTTGGCCGGTGTTTGATTTGGTTGTTGCATTTCATATTTACTTGGAACTTCCTAGACTGCTATCTGCTTTATTTGCATATCTCTTTTATATGCTGGATTTTTTGATTGAGAAGAGTACGTTATGTAAATATGTGCACCGGTGTGATTCTTTCTACGATTCATGACTTGATCAAATTATTGTTCTGTACTTGTTGGATTTATGCACTATATAGGTGGTTCGCGAGTATCATTAATAATTATTGCTTCTATTACCTCGTCGAGGTAAGTTATGATACTTGCTGAGTACATGGGGTTGGTTGTACTCATACTACACTCTGTACTTAATTGTATAGATCCAGGTGTTGGACCGAGCTGCCAGTAGTAGAGTTTTGCTTGCTGAGTTATCCGAGAGACAAGGTAGAGTTGCATTTTTGCCATTACCCTGGCGTCTCTTTTCATTTTGTACTGTTGTCTTTATTTCTGATAGTATTGTTGATTAGATTTTCAGACTTATATTTTCATTTAAAGCTCATGTCTCTGTATTTACCAGTTGTAGGGGATTAATAATATATTAACATTGTTGCTTATGTTAATTGGCCTTAGACTTTTACTATTACTGTTAGTTCAGTATTTATATTTTGATTATGTCATGATTGGCTTGCCTAGCAAGTGAGTTAGGTGCCCTCACAGCTGGTTGATGGATGTTGGGTGGTGACAAGTTGATATCGGAGCCCTAGATTCATAGGTTTATGTGGGTCATGAGCAAGTTTAGTAAAGTCTTACGGATCGATACGGAGATGTTTGTACTAATATTCAAGAGGCTACCAAAATGTTAGGAAAATTTCACTTTCTTGCATTCTTGTCGTGTGAATTTGTTGTTTCTGAAGTTTGAACCTTTACTCTTTTATTCTCTCATAGATGGTGAGGACGGATTCAAGCGGATAGAGAAGGAAAGCACCAGTACCACCAGGCAGGGCTGCTTAAGGCCGAGGCCGAGGTGGAGCTCATACTACAACTAGAGCAACACCTGTAGAGCCACTAGTCGCTCCAGTGGAGAAACAAATTTCGGATACATCTGAGCCAGTGGGACTAGCTCAGACACCGGCAGTACCTATTATGATACCTAGTATTCAGAGTCCTTGGCTCATATCTTTAGTGTGTACATGAGTTTGGCTCAGGCAGGTATGGTATCAGTTGCACCAGCTACCTCCCAGGATGGGGGAAGAGGCCAGACTCACGCCGCCCGTACACCAGAGCATCTAATGGGGTATGTTACCAGTTCAACTAGTTGCGGCTGCTCGGGCCAAGGTTAGCCCATCTATGACTGATGAGGAGCAGAAAAGGTTGGAGCTATTTTAGAGGCTTGACCCTCCGAAGTTCAGCGGAGGAGAGTCAGAGGATGCTCAGGGTTTTCTGGATCGGTGCCATCAGATTCTTCACACAATAGGTATTTTGGACATCAGAAGAATTGCTTTTACTACTTTTCAGCTAACATGGGCAGCCTATAGATGGTGGCAGAGCTATATTTTAGGTAGGCCAATTGACGCAGCACCACTTACATGGCATGAGTTTTCAATTATCTTCTTAGAAAAGTTTGTCCCATATACCTGGAGAGAGGAGTTGCATAGGGAGTTTGAGTAGCTATGTCAGGGGGATATGATAGTGACCCGGTTTGAGATGAGATTTGCACGTCATACTATATGGTTGGTTCCCATAGATATGGAGAAGATAAGGATGTTCATTGATAGACTAAACTATGGTTTAGGTTACAATTTTTCTCGAGAGAGTGAGACAGATCCTAGGTTTGACCAGGTGGTCAAGGTATCTAGAGCTTTGTAGCAGGTTTGCAGGCTTGAGCATGAGGAGCAAGAGGCCTCGTGGTTCGGGTAGTTTTAGTACTACCTCATCTGGAGGCCAATCATATTATAGTATAGGTCGTCCTTTTTGGCCCGCTTAGGCATCTCGTCATATTCCTTGTGGTTCCTTAGTTAGTCATAGTTCATGTAGTTCTCGCCCGTGCTCTATATGTTTAGGGTTCCACATGAAGTTATTCGGATTATCAAGGTCAACAACTTCATTAGAGGAGGGGTTATTTTGAGTGTGGAGACTTGAGTCATCTCAAGAAGGATTGCCCCAGACTTCTGAGTAGGGTTCCACAGCAGGGCTCACAACCCATGATTTTAGTACCAGCAGCTACACCACCCGCATAGCCAGCTAGGGGTGGGGATCGGTCAGTTTGAGGTCGCCCTAGAGAGGGAGGTCAGACAGGTGGTGGTTAGGACCGTTGCTATGTATTTCCTGCCAGGCTAGAGGCAGTTGCTTCTGATGCCATGATCAGAGGTATTATTTTAGCGTACCGTAGGGATACTTTAGTGTTATTTGACCCTTGTTCCACTTAATTTTATGTGTCATCCTATATTTCTCTTTACTTGGATATGCCTCGTGATTCGATAGATATGTCTGTTTGTGTATCTATAATGGTGGGGGATTATATTATGGTGGATCATGTATATCGATTTTATGTGGTTATTATTTCGGGTTGTGCGACTAAGGTTGATCTCTTGTTGCTCAATATGGTCAATTGTTTGAGGTGATCTTGGGCATGGATTGGTTGTCGCCATGTCACGCTATTCTTTATTGTCATGCTATGACCGTGACATTGGCGATGCCAGGGTTGCCTAGGGTAGAGTGGAGAGGTTCCCTAGATCATTTTCCTAGTGGAGTGATTTCATATTTGAAGGCTCAATGGATGGTTGAGAATGGGTGTTTGGCATATTTGGCTATTGTGAGGGATGTTAGTGTTGATACTCCTACTGTTGAGTTAGTTCCGGTAGTGAGGGAGTTCCTAGATATGTTTCATGCTGACTTGATGGGCATGCTACCCGACAGGGATATTGATTTTGGTATTGACTTGGTGCGGGGCACTCAGTCCATCTCTATTCCACCGTATCTCATGGCACTAGTAGATTTGAAGGAGCTGAAGGAACAACTTCAAGAGTTTCTTGATAAGGATTTCATCAGGCCCAATGTATCTTCTTGGGGTGCACTAGTACTATTTATGAAGAAGAAAGATGGTTCTATGCGGATGTGTATTTATTACAGGCACCTTAGCAAGGTTACTTTAAGAACAAATACCCACTACAACGTATTGATAATTTATTTGATCAGATTCAGGGTGCTAGGGTATTCTCGAAGATCTATTTGAGATCAATGTACCATCAGTTGAATATCCGAGCTTTAGATATCTCGAAAATGCCGTTCAAGATCCACTATGGTCACTATGAATTTCTAGTGATGTCTTTGGGGCTGACCCATTCCCCAGCAGATTTTATGCACTTCATGAACAACGTACTCCAACCCTATCTTGATTCCTTTGTTATAGTTTTCATTGATGATATATTTGTGTATTCTCGCAGCCGATAGGATCATGAGCAACACTTGACGATCGTTCTCTAGACTTTGAGGGTGAAGAAGCTATATGCTAAATTCTCTAAGTGTTAATTTTGTCTTAATTCAGTGGTGTTTTTTGGCCACGTGGTGTCTAGTGAGGGGATTAAGATGGATCCGAAGAAGCTTGAGGCAGTCCAGAGTTGGCCCAAACTGTCTTCTACCTCTGAGATCCGGAGTTCCCTTGGGTTCGCTAGGTATTATCAGCATTTTGTGGAGGGGTTTTCATCAATAGCAGCCCCAGTGACTAGATTGACGTATAAGGGTGCCCCATTCAAGTTGTTTGATGAGTGTGAAGAGTGCTTTCAGAAGCTCAAGACTGCCTTGACTACAACTCAAGTTATGGCTTTGCCTTCGAGTTCTTATACGGTCTATTGTGATGCTTCTTGGATAAGTATTGGGTGCATTGTGATGCAGGAGGGTAGAGTCATTGCTTATGCTTCATGTCAATTGAAGCCCCATGAGAAGAACTATCCTGTACATGAATTTGGAGTTGGCAGCCATTGTTCACGCACTGAAGGTTTGGAGGCATTACTGGTATGGCGTTTCTTGTGAGGTTTTCACATATCATAGGAGTCTCCAACATTTGTTCAAGTAAACGTATCTGAACTTGAGGCAACAGAGGTGGTTAGAGTTACTAAAGGACTATTATATCACCATTCTTTATCACCTGGGGAAAACCAATGTGGTGGCTAATGCTTTGAGTAGCAAGTCTAAGAGCATGGGTAGTCTTATTTTTATTCTAGTTGGGGTAAGACTATTTGCTTTGGATGTTCAGGCTTTGGCTAACATGTTCGCGAGGTTGGATGTTTCAAAGCCTAACCGGGTTCTTGTATTCATGGTTTCACAGTCTTCTTTGTTTAAGTTTAATAAGGCACGTCAGTATGATGATCCCAACTTGCTTATCCTGAAGGACACATTGCATTATGATGATGCCAAATAGGTTACTAATGGAGATGATGGGGTGTTGAGGCTGCAGGGTCGGATCTTTGTTCTGAATGTGGATGGGTTGCATGAGTTGATACCTGAGGAGGCCCATAGTGCACGGTATTCCTTTCATCCGGGTGCCGCGAAGATGTACCGGGACTTGAGGTAGCACTATTAGTGGTGGAGGATGAAGAAGGCGAAGTAAAAGCATCAAAGACTGGGTGGTTTGCTTTAGAGGCATGATATTCTGGAGTGGAAATTGGAGCATATCACTATAGATTTTGTAGTTGTACTTCCACAAACCTTGAGGAGATTCGATGCGGTGTGAGTAATTGTGGACAAACTGACCAAGTCTACACACTTCATTCCAGTAATGACTACATATTCTTCAGAGCAGCTGGTGGTGGTAGGGTATAATCTTGTATTTTAGTCGCTTATTGCATTCTAATTTACTGCACTTTATTCGTTTTGAACTTTAATTGAAAGAGTTTTGCACTTATTGTGTATTTTATGTCTTGTAGGAGTGATTTCGCGCTATGTAGATATTATGGAATGAATTAGAGTGATTTAAATCTTTGAAGTTTGAGTAAAATCCCAAGGGATTAAACCAGGCGTGTTCGAGGGTTGAGGACCAAGTTTGGACGTCAAAACGCAAGAAAAATCAGCACTTTGAGAAATCCCCACTCCCGTGGTGCGTGGGGCGCCGCGGCCGCGCATTTTCCTGCTGTCTGTCAGAAATCAATTCTTTATTATCCCCACTAATTCCCCGCATGGAGCGTCGCCCCATGTGGCATGCCTGTGCAATTTGTATAGCGTAATTTTCCTATTACGGCTATGAGAAGGTGATTTCGTCTGGGCCCGACCTTACTTGGTATGAATACATGGTAAAATGTTGTTTTCCGGACTTTTGGACATACTTTGGACCTAAGGAGTCTAAGGAGGAGTGGGAAGAACATAAGTACAAGGATTTCATCATTCCTTCCTCACTCAAGACCCGCATTTGGATTGAATTTAAGTTTTCCTATACTTTAATTTTATTTGTGATGAATTGCTCCATATCTTTGGAGTAGTTCTCTTTAGGGTTTGATGGATTTGGTGTATTGATGATTGTTTGTGGATTATAATTCTAGTTTTATGTATTGAATCGTTTTGGATGATTTAATTATTGCATCTATATTCACTAGTTCATGTAATCGAGATAGGCATAGCTTGTGATATCTTTGCATTATATTGTTGGTTGAGTTTTTTAATTCTTCTTAGTAATCGAGAGAGGCTAGTTGAATCATTGATTAAACCTAGTTAGGAGGATAATCAAGAGAGGTTCTCCTAAAGACCAATCCACTACGCATTCTTGCATATCTTCAAGTGCTTAAATTGGTTCATCTTGTGAGGTTAAGACTTAATCAAGAGAGGAGTTTTTGCTGAACGTTTGAACTAATAATTAAGTGAATTCGAGAGACTCACTTGAACATTAGAAATGAATTATCTAACGTTAGATCCCAAACAATTATCTTGCACCTATCATATCAAAACCCTATCTTCTCCCATTGATAACCTTCTCTGCTTATTCCTTGTTTCGACTATCACTAGTCAATAGCTTTAGATTTTTAGTTTATTTTAGTTATTCATCATATAAATGTCGATTGTTTATTCTCTTGGATAGCAATCAAGCTAGAAACTATGAAAATACTGTTTAACTTGAATCCCTGTGGATACGATATTGTACTATACTATTTTTCACTAGCGAGCATAATTAAAGTGGTGTTTTGCACTCGTCAAATTTTTGCGACGTTGCCGGGTATTCACAATCAATAGTGTTTGAAATAGTTTGTAATGCTAATTCAGGATTTTTTTCTTTTATTTTTCTCTTTGTATGTTTGGTGTTTTGTGAATGTGCATAGGTTACGGGTTGGATTGGTGCATGACTCGAACTTCTGCGAAGGAAGTGCTACCCTACGAGCCAGAAATTGAAAAAGAACTACGACTGTTGAGGAAGGAAATAAGTCTCACCGAGATATCAGAAAAGGTTGGGAAATCCTCAACCAAAGATATGGCTGGAATCGGTGATGATAATATAGATTTGTCTGCGGGAGAGGTAGCCCAACAAAGAGAACAAGCTGCATGGGATGCTGAGGAAGCAGCCATTAGAGATGCACAAATTATCTATGAAGAAGGGAGGGGTTTTTGAGTGCAGACCTGTTTGGAAATATAGCTCCCATGCCTGGGAGACCACTTGGCAATTATGCTAGACTAGTGTACGATCAAGGTTTATGAAGTGTTAGACCACCTCTAATTGCAGCAAACAATTTCGAGTTAAAGCAATGGTTGCTTCAAACCCTTCAGAATTGTTGTGTCTTCAGAGAGAAGCCAAACGAAGATCCAAACACACATCTAATGGACTTCAAGAAGATTATGAACACCTTTCAATACAGTGGTGTGCCACAAGATGCAGTGTATATAAGGGTATTTCCCTTCACACTCAAAGATAATGCTAAGCAGTGTCTTAAGAGCTTTCCCATGGGATCAATTAGATCTTGGGAGGAGATGACCAGAAAGTTTCTTGATAAATATTTCTCCTCAACTAAAACGGGCAAGTTTAGAAGAGAAATCCATAACTTATGCCAAAAAGAGAATGAAACTATTTTTGAAGCATGTGAGAGATTTAAGGAGATTGTTAGAAAGTGTCAACATAGCGAAATTGAACTCTCGATGCAACTCCAGGACTTTTGGGATGGATTGACACTGGCCTCACATAGAACATTGAGCAATGCAGCTGGAGGTCCGTTGATGAAGAAGACTCCAGAGGAGATAGTCACAATTCTTGACGAGTTATCTAAAGATACAAATCAGTGTCCCTCTGAGAGTGTTGAAAGAATAATATCAACTGGTGTTCACCAGGTTGATGCTAAAATATCTGTGCAGGTACAACTTGAGGCTATGACCAAAGAGATAAGGAAGTTGACCTTAGCATTGATATAGAGTGAGCCTCACATAACTTGTGATACATGTGGAAGAGGACACCATACTAATGAGTGTCAAGCCTCAACTGAGGAAGTAAATATTGTGGGAAACTACAATTTTAATGCAATGGGTCAGAGGTACCCCGGTTTTTCATGGAGTTCACCTAGGAGTACCGCGAATGCATGGTAACAAAATAACTTTATACCCCAGTGACAAGGAGCTCCAGCATTCCAAAATCAGTAGAAGCAGTAATTTCTCCCTCAACAGCCCATTCAGTCTGGCATAAAAGATCTCATGAAAGCCTTCATTCCGAAAACTGATGAGAGGCTTGAACCTCATAGCACAACTATACGGGAACCTGGAGCAACTATCAAAGAAGTAGGTACTAGTTTTCAAAACTTGGAAAGAGAGGTTTGGCATCTAGCCACTCTATTATCTGAGAGGATTCCAAGAACTCTCCCCGGTAATACTGAAAGAAATCCCAAAGAAACAGTGAATGTTATGACCTTGAGAAGTGGGCAAGTGTTGAAGGATCCCACCCTAATCCAAAAAGATGTGATAATTGCAAAAGAAAGTGGGGAGCTGCTGAAAAGTGATGATAACAAGAAGAAGAAAGGCCCACTGAAAACTGAGAAGAAGAAGAAGGAAGAAAAATCGAGAAGGGAGGAACATGAGGAGAGCATACATATGCTTGCTTTACCTTTCCCCCAAAATCTATATAGAGAAAAGCTGGACAAACAGTTTGAGAAATTTCTAGATGTGCTGAAACAAGTTCATGTGAAATTACCATTCACAGAAGTGCTCTCACAAATGCCTGCTTATGCCAAATTCTTGAAAGAGATCCTTACAAAGAAGAGGAAAATAGAGGAGACCTCGGTGGTCAAGCTTACAGAGCATTGCAGTGCTATATTGCAAAATAAACTCCCACAAAAGTGTGGAGATCCGGGAAGTTTCACTATACCTTGCTCTATAGGAACTATTCATTTTAATAAATCATTATGTGATTCTGGTGCCTTAATTAATTTAATGCCTCTATCTATTTACAGGAAACTGGAGAAGAAGATTGGAGAGATAAGGTCGGTGCCAATATCTTTGCAGCTGGCAGACCAAACGATTTTAATACCCGAGAGGATAGTGGAAGATGTGTTAGTTTGGGTGGATACGTTCGTATTTCCTGTGGATTTTATAGTAGTGATATGGAGGAAAACAAGGAGGTCCCCCTCATCCTAGGAAGACCATTCTTAGTGACGGATAGAGCTATACTAGATATACACGAGAGAAAACTCATGCTTAGAGTGGGCGAGGAGACGGTGACTTTTGATATGAATGTAGAAAAGGGGGCACAAAAGAAAAAACTAGCTGCTAGTGTTGAATGGAAAGTGCAGGGCTCATAAGAGAAGGATGAATTGAGTGAGAAAGATAAGTATGGGGTATACCCCAAAAAGGCTGAGAAGAAGTTGTCGGCATGGGTGAATATGGCAACTGGCAGACCAAACGACTTTAATACCCAAGGGGACAGTGGAAGATGTGTTTGTTCGGGTGGATAAGTTTGTATTTCCTTTGAATTTTATAGTGGTGAATATGGAGGAAAACAAGGAGTTCCCCCTCATCCTAGGAAGACCATTCTTAGCGACGGGTAGAGCTATACTAGATATACACGAGAGAAAACTCAGGCTTAGAGTGGGCGAGGAGACGGTGACTTTTGATATGAATGTAAAAAAGGGGGCACAAAAGGAAAAATCAGCTGTGAGTATTGAATGGAAAGTGAAAGGCTCAAAAGAGAAGGCTGCATTGAGTGAGTAAGATAAGTGTGGGGTGTACCCCAAAAAAGCTGAAAAGAAGTTGTCGGCATGGATGTGCTCATTAGTCCGAAGGCGAGTAATGGATCCCGACTTCGACTCAGACCCAGACAAGATATTCACAGAAGTTTCCTTTACCTTATGCTTTTTAATTGTGTTTCATGGGGACATGCCACAACTTAAAGTCTGGTGTGGGAGAAAATTATATGTTGTATGAATATGTGTTAGTTTTGTTGGTTGTAGGAGTTGGAAAAATTCAAACAAAAAAACCATAAAAATTAAATATTTTTTTATTTTTCCCGACGATGGATATCATTCGACAGGTTTCTTGAGGGATTAAAGTCGAAAGAAAGAGAAAAAAAGATTTTCTTTTGTTAGGTAGTGTATTAATTCCCCTTGATTTTTCTTTGTGTCGCGGTTCTTTTCCAAGGGCTTTGTTTGAACCGGGTATAGTTAGTTTTTATTTTTGTTAGTAGTAGGAAACCTTGTGCTATGAATTGAATGGAAGACGATATCTCTTGACTTTATTATGCCTTTAGAATAGTGAGTACTTTAGTTGTGACTCTTAGGCTCAGTTTCTGAGTCTTGTATAAGTACCTTAAACCGTAGGATTTTAACTTTGCTTGACTGCTTTGACTAGAGTGTCTTGATGAATCCAATCCTGAGTGAGTTATGTGCCATGTGTGTGTGAGGTTTTGTGTATTTTGTGCATTGCACTTGATGTCTATAACTTGCCCTGTGTGTTTGCAAAGCAAAATAGTAGTTTTATTCAGTCTTGGAAGTGATCTAGGCATTTCTTTGTTGAGCTAGTTATATGCTTTTACCCACCTAATTGTTATGTATCTTAGTTAACCCCGTTGAGCATGTAATCCTATTTATTTGGAAACCACAGTACAAGCCTTACCCATTTATTTGAATTGACTATTTATTTGAACCTTTTACCTCTCGTGAGCACTTGAATATGTTATGAACTTTGTAAAAGTTGAAGTGTGGGGTGGTTGGTTTGGCTTTTGAGTAGAATTATTGAAATAAAGAGAAAGGTGCACTGCATTAAAACAACTAAGAGCCACTTGAATTGGAAAATAAAAGAAAAAGAAAAATAGTTGTATTGTTGTGAAAAAATATTCCTTGATAGTGGTAACTCTTGATGTATTTGTGCTTAAAGAAGATAGGAGTTGACGTATATTGATGTGAAGGTGGAGTTATGGTTTGCCATAAGTGTGGAGTTTTGAATTGTTCATTGTATGTATTAAAAGTGCTTAGGGAGGTGTAGTCACTCTTATACCTAAATGTATCCTACTCATCCCGCAGCCTACATTACAACCAATTAAAGTGCTACTTGATCCTTTACTGGAGCTCAATTAGTAGAGTAGTACACTACGGGGAAGCCTATGGTACTTCTTTTGTGGCATATGAATGTTGTTTCTGAGAGTGAGCGAATTCGTTCTATCTTGAGGTCATAATTATTCTTAATGTCTATTGTGTGTGGAACTACTCTCTATTGTTGTGTGAGGGCACTTGATTCACGAAAGAAAGGTAATGTCGCTGACCTCCGTGTTAGAGTAAGTGAGCGGGGAGTGAAAAATGCATGGTGCTTGTGAGTCAAATCTTGAGGCGAGGATGTTACGTTGGAGTTCTTAATCTGTTTTAAATATTCATAGTGTGATGAGTTATGAGAGTGTTATAAAAAGGTCATGTCTATATGAAGTGTAGTTTGATTGCTTGAGGACAAGCAATGGTTTAAGTGCAGGGTGTTGATGATAGGCTATAATCTCGTATTTTTGTCGCTTATTGCACTACAATTTACTGCACTTTATTCGTTTTAAGCTTTAATTGATAGTGGTTTGCACTTATTTTGTATTGTATGCCTTGTATGAGTGATTTCGAGCTATGTAGATGTTATGGAATGAATTCGACTGATTTTGAACTTTGAAGTCTGAGGAAAAATCCAAGGGATTAAGCCGGAATCGTGTTCGAGGGTCGAGGACCAAGTCTGGACGTCAAAAAGCAAGAAAAATACATACTCTGAGAAATCCCCACTGCCGTGGCGTGTGGGGCGGCGCGTTGGGCACCGCGACTGCCCATTTTCCTGCTGTCTATTAGAAATCAACTCTCTGTATTTCCCCACTAATGCCCTGCATGGCGCGTCGCCCCATATAGCTCGCCTGTGCAATATTTACAAAGTAATTTTCCTATTTCGGCTAGGAGAAGGTGATTTCGTCTGGGGCCGACCCTACTTGGTATAAGTACATGGAAAAACGTTATTTTCCTGACTTTTGGACATACATTGGACCTAAGGATGCTAAGGAGGAGTGGGAAGAACACAAGCACAAGGATTTCATTATTCCTTCTTCACTCAAGACCCGAGTTTGGATTGAATTTATGTTTTCCTATACTTTAATTTTATTTGTGATGAATTGCTCCATATCTTTGGAGTAGTTCTCTTTAGGGTTTGATGGATTTGATGTATTGACGATTGTTTGTGGATTATAATTCTAGTTTTATGTATTTAATTGTTTTGGATGATTTAATTGTTGCATCTATATTCATTAGTTCATGTAATCGAGATAGGTATGACTTGTGATATCTTTGCATTATATTGTTGGTTGATTTCTTTAATTCTTCTTAGTAATCGAGAGAGGCTAGTTGAATCATTGATTAAACCTAGTTAGGAGGATAACTTTGAGAGGTTCTCCTAAACACCAATCCACTATGCATTCTTGCATATCTTCAAGTGCTTAAATGGATTCATCTTGTGAGGTTAAGACATAATCAAAAGAGGAGTTTTTGCTGAACGTTTGAACTAATAATTGAGTAAATTCGAGAGACTCACTTGAACATTAGAAGTGGATTATCTAGAGTTAGATCCCAAATAATTATTTTGCACCTATCCTATCAAAACCCTATCTTCTCCCATTGATAACCTTCTTTGCTTATTCCTTGTTTCAATTGTCATTAGTCAATAACTTTAGATTATTAGTTAATTTTAGTTATTCATCATATAAATCTTGATTGTTGATTCTCCTGGATAGCAATCAAGCTAGAAACTATGAAAATATTATTTAACTCCAATCTCTGTGGATACGATATTAGACTATACTATCGTTGACTAGCGAGCATAATTAAAGTGGTGTTTTACGCTCGTCAACTTTTGAGCTCGGATTCATTTTTGCGAGATTGTCCACCTTCATGGTGTGCCCGTGTATATTATCTCGGATCGAGGCACTTAATTCACAACTCATTTTTGGAGAGTAGTGCAACATGAGTTGGGCACACAAGTCGAGTGGAGTACGAATATTTCATCCTTAGACGGACATGCAGTCCGAGCACACTATTCATATTTTGGAGGACATGTTACATGCCTGTGTCATTGATCTTGGAGGATCATGGGATCGGTTTCTTCTGTTAGAAGCGTTTGCCTACAAAACCAGCTATTAATCGAGTATCTAGATGGCTCCTTATGAGGTCTTATATGGGAGGCGGTCGTTCTATGGTTGGTTGGTTTTCATATAGGGAAGCTAGGTTGTAGGGCACTGATTTGGTCCATGATTCTTTAGAGAAGGTGAAGGTTATTCTGGAGCGGCTTCGTACATCACAGTCCAGGCAGAAACGTTGTGCTGGCAGGAAGACTCGTGATGTTGAATACATGGTGGGTGAGAAGGTTCTACTTAGCGTTTCTCCCATGAAGGGTGTGATGAGGTTCGGAAGGAAGGGCAAGTTGAGACCTAGGTATATTGGTCCTTTTGAGGTGCTTGAGAGAGTTGGAGGGGTGTCCTACAGACTTGCCTTGCCCTCTAGTCTATCGGGTGTTCACCTAGTGTTTCTGTATATGCTTTGGAAGTACAACAAGGATCCGTCATATATTTTGGACTTCAGCATGATGCAGTTAGGTGGGGATTTGACTTATGAGGTAGAGCGGGTGGCCATATTGAATCGACAGGTTTGAAAGTTGAGGTCGAGGAATATAACATCGGTGAATGTTCAGTGGAGAGGTGAGTCAATCCAAGAGGCTACTTGAGAGGCCGAGCAGGAGATGCGGAGCAGATATCCTTACCTTTTTGAGACTCTAGGTATGATTTTAGACCTGTTCGAGAACGAACATTTATTTTAGAGGGGGAGATTGTAACGACTTGGCCGGTCATTTTGAGTATTTTAGCCTTGTTTCCCTTGTTTAATGCTTTACTTATATGTATTTGTGGATGCGTGACTTGACGGGGTTGTTGGTTTGGTTTCAGGGAGGTTTTGAATTAACTTGGGATACTTAGTCCCAAGGTTGGAAGTTTAAGTTATAAGAGCTGACCTGAGTTTGAATTTTGTGTAGACGACTCCAAAATAGATTTTTGATGCTTTGAATAACTTCGTATTATGATTTAGGACTTACGCAAATGTCCGGATGTTGATTAGGAGGCTCGTAGGTTGATTTGGTGCTTTTTGGTGAAGTTGGAAAGTTAAAGGTTTGGAAGGCTTATAGGTTTGACCGGGAGTTGACTTTTTTGATATCGGGTTCGGAATTTAATTTCTAGAGTTGGGATAGGCCCGTTGTGTCATTTGGGACTTGCATGACAAATTTGGGGTCATTCCGAGTTAATTTGATATGGTTCGACACGGGTTTTGAATGTTGAAAGTTGGATTAGTTCCTTAGGCTTGAATTAAGACACGATTCATGGTTTCGATGTTGTTTTGTGTGATATTACGACTCGAGTAAGTCCGTGTTATGTTTTGGGATTGGTTGGTGTGGTCGGACGGGGTCCTCGGGTGTGTTTCGAATGGGTTTTAAACCATTTCTCCATGGTCTGGAACTGTTGATTCTCAGTTTTGGTTTCCTCCTTCGCGATCGCGAAGAAGTAGTCACGTTCGCAGAGGGTCTTCTGATGACAGGTTGGTTTTTGCTTCACATTCGTGATGGTGTGACCACATTTTTGAATCTTTGGGAGGCAGTGTCCAACATGATCGTGTGAGGGAAGACACATTCGCGTAGAAGGGGTGGTTGATTAGGGCCTTCAGGCTTTTAGCCTTCATGATCGCGAGAGGCAGATCGCATTCGCGTAGGGTCAGGAGTGAGGTGCATTGCATTTGCGACCAGAGTTCTACGCGTAAGCCTTTTCTAGGGAAGTGTGTGATTGTGCTTCACGAAGTTGGTTCCACTGTCACGAAGGGTATGCCTGGGTAGATCATAAGTACTCTATTTTCAAGGGTTTTATTCATTTTAACATATTTTGAGTTGTAAAGCTCGAATTTGGGCGATTTGAAGGATATTTTCATGATTTGGATTGGGGTAAGTGTTTTTGACTCGGATTTATTCATTATTCACTATCCCGGCCTTGATTTTAGCATTTAATTGCTGAATTAAAGTGAAGAAATTGGAGATTTTAGTAAAAACTTCCCTAAAGCATAAATTGATGATTAGAGGGTCAAATTGAGGTTGGATTTGGATTGAAACACATATATTTGGACTTGTGTCGAAGTGAGTGTTCGGAGTTTGTGAGTTTGGTCGGGTTCCGGGGTGCGAGCCCAGGGTTAACTTTTTGATTTTGTTAAAGATCTTAGCTTTATCATTTGAAATCATTTTCTATGGCTTTTATTGATGATATTAAGTTATTTTGGTTCGATTCGAGCCGTACGGAGGTTGATTCATGCGGGAAGGGCTTATTAGAGGATTGATTTGTCTTGCTTGAGGTAAGTATGTTACCTAAACTTGGAAGAGGCACTAGTTGCCTGAGTTATTTGTGATAGCTACGTGCTATGGGTGGTGCATTGAGACCATGTGCATGCAGCAGGGGTACTTATCCATGCTCAGGGTAGTGCTTAGGCTATGATATGCCTTGAATTGATTGGTAATCTCCATACCGTGATGTTCCTCCTATTTGTACCCCTCTTGTGATATATTTGTACCATATCTGAGGTTACGTTGAGGTTACTCTCCTGATTGAACCTGATAATTACTACTTTCATGATGTATTTACCGGATTGAGCTATGATAGCATACTTTACGCATGGATACACCTTAGCATGTTGTTTACACCAGTCAAGGAGTATGAAACTTGATATTCATTGATCATGTACATGTATTATTGTATATCTGCTTTCCATGTGATATGATCTTGACTAGTAGCCTGTGACCTCGCCGGGCGGATTGATTATTGGTACGTGAGTTATCTGTGTGGTTGATATTATTGGCACGTGTGTTGTCTATGCAGCACATGAGTTTTTCATGTGGTTGATATTACTAGCATGTGAGATGTCTGTGCAGTGCGTGGATATGGATCGATCACCCTAGGGTCACCCTCTTATATTCCTTTTTGATGGTGTACATGCGGATATTGAGGAAAATTGATCAGTGGTTTGGTACCGTTATGCGAATTTTGAGGAAAAGCTGGCCAGTGTTTGATTTCGTTGTTGCATTTCATCTTTACTTGCAACTTCCTTGAGTGCTATCTGCTTTATTTGCATACATCCTTTATGTGCTGGATTTTTTGGTTGAGCATAGTACATTAGGTAATTGTGTGCACCACAGTGGTTCTGTTTTTGATTCAGGACTTGATAATATTATTTTTTTATACTTGTTGGATTTATGAACTGTATAGGTTTTTAGTGAGTATCATTTATAATTCTTGCTTCTATTACCTCGACGGGGTTAGTTATGATACTTCCTGAGAATATGGGGTCGGTTGTACTCGTACTACAATCTTCACTTAATTGCACAGATCCAAGTATTGCACCGAGCCGCTAGTAGCAGAGTTGTTCTTACTGAGTTATCCGAGAGACAAGGTAGAGCTGCATTTGGGGCGCAGTCTTGGCCTCTCTTTTCATTTTGTATTGGTTGATTTATTTCAAACAATATTGCCGATTAGCTTTTCAGACTTGTATTTTGATTTAGAGCTTATGACTCCGTATTTACTAGTTCTGGGGAACTTGTTATGTATTGACGCTTTTGTTTATATTAATTGTCCTTAGACTTGTACTATTTAGGTTAATTCAGTATTTATATTTTTATTATGTTATTGCTTAACTTACCTAGCAAGTGAGTTAGCCGCCATCACGACCGTTTGGTGAATTTTGGGTCGTGATAGTCAATAGGGAGGCAAGAGAAGAAAACTTCTCCACAAACCTTTGTAATAATTGGCCAAATCTAAGAAGTTGCGATCTCTATTGGCGTCATCTATCTAGGCCAATTCTTCATGTTAGCTATCCTTTGAAGATCAATCTTTATCCTTCACTAGAACCATATGACCCAAGAAAGTCACTAATTCAAGTCAAAACTCACATTTATTTGTTTTTGCATACAACCTATTCTTCTTAAGGGGTTACAAGATTGTCCTGAGGTGATTGGCACCGTCTTCTCCACTTTGTGAATAAACAAGGATGTCATCAATAAACATTATCAAGAAAGTGTTGAGAAAATGCTTGAAAACCCAATTCATAAGGTCCATGAAGGCTGCTAGCGCATTTGTCCACCCGAAGGACATCAACAAGATTTCAAAGTGTCCATAGTGGGTCCTAAAATTTGTCTTTGAAATATATTTCTCCCCTATCTTCAATTGATGATACCTCAAAGTGAAATCGATCTTGGAGAAAAACCTAGTACTTGGCAATTCATCCAACAAATCATCGGTTCTCGGCAATGGATACTTACTTTTGATTATAACCCGATATTCAATGCACATTCTCAGTGAACTATCCTTGTTCCTTACAAAGAGAACTGATGCTCCCAAGGCAGCATACTCTATCAGATAAAACCATTCTCTAAATATCTTTCAGATGCTCTTTTTATTCCATCAACTCTATTGAGGTCATTCTATATGGGGGAATCAATATATGTTGCATATTACGAAACATCAATCCCAAAAGCAATCTCCCTATCGAGTGTATTCCAGGGAGCTCATCAAGGAAGACTCCTCAAAATATATTCACAATTGGCACAAGTATCTGTAAATCAAACTTAGTGGTAGATGCATCCGTTGGTAATCATCTTTGTTGATTTAAGGTAAGGAATAAACCTACCCTTTGGCATGACATCATTCTCCTTCTACTCGACAATAATCCTGGATCGATACTCCTTAGTGTTTGAGGTACAAAAGTTTCGACATTAAAGATCCTATTTTAAAATTCCTGTTTTTAAAACTAATTTTCACCCTAAACTCTTACTTCCCTGAAAAATATAAGAAAGAATATTTATTTTTGTTACTTATGATGGCAATTAAGGGATAAAATTCAAAACGTATGGTGTATATTCAAGAAGAGCTCACACGAAAACCACTCAACTCTCCTTTGGATGTATCTGTTAGGAATACGTGGACTACACCAGAATGCACTTCAAAATATCATATCTGGAAAACAATTTTGAGGAAAAAGTAAGTGAAGGTTGATGTGAAAGCAACACTGGGATGCCCTTGAGGCCTTTGACTATTGAGAACACTTCAGTTCCCTGATTCAGATTTATAGTCATACATTTGAATAAAAAATGTCTACGCTCTTTCTTCTCTACATTTTGTATCTCTAATTTCACTCTTCTATATTATTTTATTTTTCTCTTATTATAGTATTATTTTTTAACATTATATAATATTATGTTTTTGAGAAATATTTGGGATTTTATCTTTTAGGGGTCGTTTGGTAGAGAACAAATTATCCTGGAATTTTAATGATGGGATTTAATGTAGGAATTAAATAAGCCCATTTGGAAATTTGGACCTAATAATCCTAGATCGATACTCCAATATGGAATAGCATGAATAGAGCAAATCCATTCCCATAATGACATAAAACTCTACCATTACCAACTCGACAAGGTCGACTTGGTGTCTCGGCCTTGCACTATCATAGTGCAATCCCTATGAACCAGTGTGGCCACTATAGATTCACTAATCAGATTAGACACGGAGAATATGTCATGAAGCTATTCCATTTTTATCCTATATCTCACGGCAATATAAGGAATGTCATAAGACAACGCGAAACCTGGATCTGTGAGAGCGTACACATCATGAGATTGAACTGTCAGTATACCTGTAACGACATCTGGAGATGCCTTTGATCTCTAGCGACCCATCATGGCATAGAAACTTCTAGGTCCTCCTGATCCTTGTGCACTACCTTTAGCCACACCACACCCAGTAGGTGCCTGAGTTTCATGAGCAGGGGGATATGCTATTGAAGTAGTAGCCACTAAACTGGTAGGTTGGGCCACAGCCCTACTGACAGTCTAACAAGTTGATGGGCAACTCTTCCTCGTGTGGCCTATGAATCCACACTTGTAGCATGTATCGGTATCATAGCGACATACTCTAAGATGAACCTTTTCACACCTCTCGCAAGGAGTTTGCTTCTAGGGCTATAGATCTACACTACTTTGAGTATGTGGAGTAGGTGGGCTAAAGCTCTAATTTTGCCTAAATTATCTCCACTGGATCCCACTAGGCATCGGTGGCAGTATGCTAACTGAAGACTGAGCAATTGACTAAGTACGTCCAGCTTACCCTTTTCTATACAATGCTTCCCTACGACCACAGTAGGAACTCCCACAGTTACCAATAGAGTGGGCTTTCTTGTTGTTCTCTCTCCCCAACCCTCTATTCCGTTTACATGGTTTCAGTTTTGTCCAAAAGTCACCATTTTGCTATAAGTCATGTTAGAATTCAAGCTAGTTGTAGAAGCTTCTTTAATGACATAGGACCCAAGGCCTTGCACAAATAAAAAAACCCTTGCCCCCACGTTAGGCAACAAATAAGGAGCATACCTGGAAAGCTTGCTAAATTCAATTGATAATCTCACACGATCATTGTGCTTTGTTTCAAATGCTCAAACTCCATGGCATGCTCTTCCTACATCCTAATGGGCAAGAAGTTATCAATGAATGCCTCAGTGAATGTAACGACCCGACCAATCATTTTGAGTATTTAGCCCTGTTTCTCCTATTTGATGCTTTACATATATGTATTTGTGGTTACGTGATTTTACGGAGTGGTTGGTTTGGTTTCGAGGAGGTTTTGGAGTGAATTGGGACACTTAGTCCCAAGGTTGAAAGCTTAAGTTGTAAGAGTTGGCGGAGTTTGCCTTTTGTGTAGATAATACCGGAACGGTATTGTGTTGGTTCAAACAACTTTATATGATAATTTTAAACTTAGGCGTATGTCCGAATTTAGATTTGGAGGTTCCTAGGTTATTTTGGCTTGAATTGGCGAAGTTGGAAAGTTGAAGGTTTGCAAGGTTGATAGGTTTGACTAAGAGTTGACTTTGTTGATATCGGGTATGGATTTTTGTTTTGGTTGTTAGCATAGGTCCGTTGTGTCATTTAGGACTTGCCTGCAAAATTTGAGGTCATTCCCAATTGTTGAGGAATGTTCGGCGTACATTTTGAATTTGGAAACTTGGAGTAGTTCCTTTAGATTGAATTGAGGTGCGATTCGTAATTTTGATATTATTTGTTGTGATCTGAATCCTCGAGTAGATGCGTGTTATATTTTGGGATTGGTTAGTGTGATTGGATGGGGTCCCGAAGGCCTCAGGTATGTTTCAGATGGGTTTAAGACCATTTCTCCATGTTTTGGAAATGCTGATTTCTATTATCTAGTTTCATTTTTCGTGATCGCGACAGGTCAATCACGTTCACAAAGGACAATATGTTGGTAGGATTGTTTGTTCATCGTGTTCATGGAGGGGTGATCACGTTCGCAGAGCTTTGGGAGGCAATGGCATTCGCGATCTCGAGAGGGGAGATGCGTCGCGTAGAAGGGGAGGCCGGTTGGGGACGTCAGGATTTTAGCCTTCGCGATAGCGAGAGAAGGACCGCTTTCACGTAGGCTCAGGGGTGTTGTGCATCATGTTCGCGACCAAGATCTCACATTCGCGTAGGGCTTTTCTGAGGCAGTGTTTGGATGTGCTTCATGATCACGAAGTTGATCGTGCAATCGCTAAAGGTATGCCTGGACAGACCATAAGTGCTCTATTTTTTGAGGGATTTAGTCATTTTAACAAATTTTGAGATATAGAGCTCGGATTTGGGTGATTTGGGAGGGGATTTTCATTATCAAGTTGGGATAAGTGTTTTTGACTCGGATTTGTTCATTATTCATGATTCCAACATTGATTTAGCATTCAATTTTTGAATCTAAGTGAAGAAATTGAGGATTTTAGTAAAAACTTTTCTAAAGCATAAATTGACAATTTGAGGGTCGATTTGAGGTTAGATTTGGATGAAACACATTCATTTGGACTCATTTTGGAATGGGTATTCAGAATAATTGAGTTTTGACGTATTCCAGGGTGCAAGCCCGGGGTTGACTTTATGATTTTCTGTCACACCCTGACCTCGAGAAGCACGATCGGCGCTCAACCGAGATACCCCGGTCAAGCAAACCTACTTGATGACTTCTGCCCAACTTTACCCATGAACAATTTAAGAACAAATAACAAGAGATAAACATGATAAGAGTCAAGTGCTTCACATTCTTTTCCATTACTCAAAGGATATTCATTTGCAATTTTCACAATATCACAAATTCATATTTATGAGAGAAAACATGTTTTCCAAAATACCAACACTTCTAGTTCATTTCCCAATATCGAAAACCACCCACAACATCTCTACGGAGCCTCTAAGTAAAACAGGTGAGTAGTATGAAAGTGTCGCCGACAAGGCCCCGGCTATACCTCAAAATACAAAATACAACGTCAAGTGACATAAGGCCCGGAATTGAGTAGGGCTCACCAAACTCTGCTGAGTGGAGAGTAACTGCTAACGAGGATCAAAGCTGCCCGCTAACGAACTAACTGCATCCATTGAAGATGCAACGCCCCCGACAAAAAGGACATTAGTACATGTTGAATAGTACTAGTATGTGAAGCTAAAAGTCCTCTTTTGAAATAGAATGCCAATATAAAAAAGGAAAAACCATTGAAGCAGCAAACAACAATCAATGATATCCAAATGCCAAGTTAAAATATTAAAATTTTTAAAATACGAAAATAATATTATTTTTGGTTGGGAGATCATTAGCACCGATATAGCACCGAGTTTTAGCACGGAGTCCGATCTCGCCCGATCAGCTAGGCCATCTCTCCACGAACAATGTGGATTGACAAGTGATGCGAAAGAAAGGTGGTACCAAAAGTAGGAACCACCATGCCTGCGACATGGCGTCTGATCTCCACCCGATCGGCTAGGCCGCCTTCCTACATATGCCATGTGGGTCGACTTCATCATTTCCAATTCACAGGAATCATCAATCTCATCCCAATTAAGGGGAATAATCTCGTCACATCAATATTTTAATCTCATCCCAAATAAGGGGAATAATCACAATCCGCACCTACTCTGGCACGTGTAGTTTCGGGTGTGGGCCGTTTCGACTCATCCTTCCTCGGTTTGCTAAGGATACTCCCAAAAATATTTTTGTTTTATACAAAAAGGAAATAGAAAATACAAATGCATTCACCTCATCACCTCTCACACCATATATAGATTTGTTAGTACTTTCAACTACTCACAACATCACTATCTCATTGGCTCTCTTGGCCATACATATGATTCTTCATTTAAGGCACGGTGATCGTAATTCATATTCCACACCTTCAATTCTTTACTTTCAAGGATCATCATCATAAAAATCAACATATAGAATATTCCGAAAATCATAACTTAGGTTCATTAGTAACGAAGGCTTCTAAACATAAACGAGCGATACACCACTTAATCTTGAAATATTTTTCCCAAAAGGGCATTACACAATTTCAACTCATGAGTATGTAAGAACTCAAATCACATTGGAAATATTTGCAAATGAGAGCATGGTGATTTACGATTGAAACACTAATTCAAATAAAATGCACTAGTTACATCAACCATGGCCACGTTCTACATCTCACTCTCACTTGTTTCACTTCGAAACATCATCATAGGCTATCAACAATTAAGGGCATTTGGAATCAATACCTCAAATATGTATATGAGCAATATGCGTCTTAAGCACATTGAGTTTTCTTTCCAAATTGAGCATAGTGAACTTTCATTGAAACATGAATTGAAGTTATAACATTTTAATACATAAACTATACTTGAACACATTCCTGAAGGAGATCAAAATGAGATAGGAATAATTGGGAGATGTTTTGAGTATATACATCTTTCAACATAACGCTTACTTGGGATAATCGAAATTGTTAGGAACAACTCGGAACATGGGAATTAGGAACCTGGGCTAACCATACTAGAAACTTACGGGAATATTTTTCTGCTCAACTCCAAGATGATTATGCGGTCCGCAGAATGGTTCTGCGGTCGCAAAATTAAACCGCAGAATTTTGTTCTTCTGCCAAATATTTCCACCAACTCAATGCATTCATCAACTCAAAAATTATCTACAAACTTCGTAAACATTAGTCTGCCTTGGCATCATAAAATCTTAAATTCCTTGGCAAAATTTTATGGGGCCTTACATTTTTGATAAGATCTTAGCTTATTGTTTGGGGTTGTTTTTTATGGCTTCTGTTGATATTATTAAGCTATTTTTGATAGATTCAAGCTGTACGGAGTTTGATTCACATGGGAAGGTCTTATTATAGGGTTAATTTGGCTTTCTTGAGATAAGTATCTTACCTAAACTTTGTTGATGCACTAGTTTCCTAAGTTGTAAGTGATAACTACATGCTATGGGTGGCGCACATGTGTGGGATTGAGCCCATGTGTGTGCATCGTGATATATCATGATCGGAGTAGTGCTTAGGCTATGATATGCCTTGAATTGGTAGTTAAGCCTAATGTTGTGATGTTTATTTTATTTGTACCCTATTGTGAGCTATTTGAGCCATGTTTGAGGTTACATAAAGGTTAATCTCCTGATTGAATCTGATTATTGCTACTTTCATGATGTATTTGCCAAATTGAGCTATGATATCACACTTTGCACATGCATACACCTTAGCATGTCAATTATACCAGTCGAGAAGTATGAAATTTAATGTTTATAGATTATGTAGATGTTTGCTTGTATATCTGCTTTCTATGTAATATGGATTAAAGTGGTATCCTGTGATCACAACAGATTGTGATATTGAGCTTGTGACCACACTGGACGGACTGCGATATTGAGCATGTGACCACGCCAGGCAGATTGTTATATTGAGCCTGTGACCACGCGGAGCGGATTGTGATGTTGAGCATGTGACCACGCCGGATGTATTGTGATATGGGCACGTGAGTTGTCCATGTAGCACGTGAGTGCTCTGTACGGATCCAACATATTGATATTATTGGAACGTGAGTTGTTCGTGCAGCATGTGGATATGGATCTATCCCCTTATGGTCACCCTCTCATGTTCCTTCTTGATTGTGTACACGCAGTTTAAGGAAACTGATAAGTGGTTTGGTACAGTTATGGAAATTCTGAAGAAAATCTGGCCAGTGTTTGATTTGGTTATTGCATTTCATCTTTACTTGCAATTTCCTTGGTTGTCTACCGTATTTATTTGCATATATTCTTTATAAGGTATATTGTTGATTGAGCAGAGTAAATTAAGATAGCGTGTGCACCAAGGTGGTTTCTATCTTTGATTCATGACTTGATCATATTATGGTTTTGTACTTGTTTGCATTATCAACTGTGTAGGTGATTAGCAAAAATCATTTATAATTTTTTCTTTTATTATCTCGCGGACATTAGTTATGATACTTGCTGAGTACATAGGGTCGGTTGTACTCATACGACACTATGCACTTAATTGTCAAGATCCAGGTGTTGGACCGAGCCACCAGTAGTTGAGGCTTGTTGCCGATTCATCTTGGCAAGATGAGGTAGAGCCGCATCTCGATCGCAGTCTTGGAGTCTCTTTTCCTTTAGTACTGTTATTTCATTGAGAGAATATTGTTATTGTATTTCTGTTTTAGAGATCAGGACTTTGTATTGCCAGTTGTGGGGGATTTATTATGTATCGACGTTGTTGTTTATGTTAATTGGCCTTATACTTGAACTATTTCAGTTAATTCAGTATTTACATTTCGTTTTTGTTATGTTTGGATTACCTAGCAAGTGAGTTAGGTGCCATCACGACTAGCTGGTGGTTTTGGGTCGTGACAGAATTATATCAAAGCCCTAGGTTCATAGGTTATATGGGTCATGAGCAAGTTTAGTAGATTGTTGCGAATACCGATGGAGACGTCTGTACTTATATTCAAGAGGCTACCGAACTGTTAGGTAAAACTTCACTTTCTTGCATCCTTGTCATGCGAATTTGTTATTTCTAAAGTTTTAAACTTTATTCTCATATTCTATCACAGATGGTGAGGACACGTTCAGCCGGGTCGGGCAGGAAGGCACCAGTACTATCAGCCAAGGCCGCGAGAGGCTGGGGCCAAGGTAGATGATGATGTAGGTCTCGCACTACAGCTAGAGTTGCACCTGTGGAGCCACCAGTCACTCTATTGGAGGAGTAGGTTTCAGATACTATTGAGCCAGTGGGACCAACTCTCACACCGGCGGTACCTATTGTTATACCTGGTCTTTAGGAGGCCTAGGCTCAGATCTTGATCATGTGCACGACCTTGGACCAAGTAGGTATAGTACCAGTTGTACTAGCTACCTCACAGGCTAGGGGTGGAGCCTAGACTCCCACTGCCCGTACACTGGAGCAACTAGCTCAGGGTTATTAGACACTAGGGGTGCTACCTATTCAGCTAGTTAGTGCCTCTTAGGCCAATGTTGGTGCACCTATGAATGATGAGGAGCAAAGACTTTGGAGCGATTTAAGATGCTCGATCCTCCTAAGTTCAGTGGAGGAGAGTTAGAGGATGCGCAGGGTTTTATGGATTGGTGTCACCGTATTCTTCACACAGCGGGTATTGTGGACACTAGTGGATTTGCCTTTACTACTTTTCAGCTGACAGGGGCAGCCAACAAATGTGGCAGACCTATGATTCAGGCAGGCCAGCTGGCGCAACACCACTTACATGGCATCTATTCTCAGTTCTCTTCTTAGAGAAGATTGTCCCACAGACTCGCAGAGAGAAGTTGCGTAGGGAGTTTGAGCAGCTACGCTAGGGGGATATTTGTCACGCCCCAAACCTGAAGGGACGTGGCCGGCACCCGGTACCATACTCGGCCCG
>AWOL01S0000746.1:7021-25004 GCA_000715115.1 Nicotiana otophora
AGATGGTGTGATGTGGTATTAAGTCGGAGTTAAGTAGTTCAGGTAACTATGGAATGGTAAAGGAAGAATGTGGTAAAAAAGCGAAAGGGATGAGGTTGCATTTATCAAGATCCTACATAAATGTCATGACTCTAGAACATTATGGAAGCACAATGCCAGGGAGAGGCAGTAAGAGTTCTCGTCCAGGATGTTATTGATAAATAAGTGCGAATGGACACTTGATACATCAAGAGCTAGTCCGAGAGGCACGTTAAGAGAAAGGACATATCCAAAGAGAGATTACGCGGAATATAGATATGATAATGGACCAACGCGTAGTTAGTAGTCGATTCAGGAAGAGCCTAGTTATGGCTAGACAAGAGGATACAAACAAATCAGTAGATTGTGCAAGATAAACATAGTGAAACCTAACATACTGAATTCAGTCTCACAGATATGACGTCGTAATCCTTGAGAAATATTTAGATAGGGATTGGGGTAGTTAAAGGTACCGTATAAGTGTTACGGAAATAAAAGAAAATGCCATTGGGAAGAGCATCAAAAATATCAGTTCAGAAGCAACCCTACGAGCACAAGAGTGCAGAGGTATGTAACCAAGGATAATTATGGGCGAGTAACAACATCAAAAAACAATCCTTTGGGTATATGATGTAATATGCTCGCAGCTTTACAAGAGTTAGAGGGTCTCCCCTAAGTAATACAATGAAAGACTAGCTAAGGAAATAAGGAAGAAGGCTTCAACCTAAGCATAGTGACCTAAAGAGGAATTGATCTTGTAACAACATTCTCATTACAATATGTATGCACTCCATAAAAAAGTGGCACCTATCGTCCCTAATGAACGGGAAGAAAAAAAATGAAAAGTGATATTTGCGATCATATGAGTTACAGGAAATTCTAGTATTCGTGGGCAATAAGATAAGCAATGTATTCATGAAACAAATGGCAGAACAATCAGGAAAAGTAATTGCTTACATTTAAAGACAACTGAGAAGGCACGAAAGGAAATCTATGGTGCTAGCAAGTTAAAGGAAGGTTGCGAGTAGTATGAATAGATATGTGTAGGTCGTAAGCTAAAGTATCATAGAGCGACAAGGTTTTAGGTAGATATGAGTAAGGATAAGAAAAGGTGTGTGATAAGGTGACGAGAATAGGTAAGTCCTTAGGAATAAACACATCAAAAAAAGAGAGATGATGGTTTCCGTAAGTTATAGAAAGCTCGGTACAGCTTGAATGAACTCAGAGGAGTCTAAGACTAGGAGAAATTAGAAGAGATGAAATGCTGCCCTGGTAGTAGAATACAGGTGTAATGGTGATAGATAAGAGGATGAAGGGATTTCATTAATTGCACGGGATTAGGATATCCCCATAAGATGAATCACGTCAGGATACTATGAAATACAATTATTGAAGAATAGTATTGTCCCTAGGTGGATCAGGAAAATCACTTCAAATGTTCCCCAATGCAACACGAGGACTAGCGAAATTGTATTACATAACAGGTTTAAGTTATCAGTGGTAGATTATAGATCAACATTAAGGTGAATCAACAATGGATGGATAAAAGTTACAAAGTATGAGATGCGATTAGACCGTCATTATTAATATGAACATCAATGAGGAAGTATTAAAGGACTTAGATTTATACATATAGATAAGCAGCGAGAGAGTAACCTAGAGTTGGGTAGCAGACCTCGATAATAATAAATCGAAGTAAGTGTTATGATATAGTATGACCTACCTAGATACAATAAATCCATAAGGATAGACAACTGAGGCTATGAAACAAAATATAGCAATAGCTGTAATTTCGATAAAGTACCGAGCGAAGAACTTCAGTACACCTATAGATGCCTAGAGGGATAACTTGTCATACTTTTGTATATATTCATAAAGTGATGCCTAGAGATTGGCTAAAAGATGGAGGTAAAAGGAGAGAAGACTCTCATAGGCGCACATACAAGGTCAGAGTCGGACAACCCACATGACAGAAGGTAGAAACAATTACGAGATTGGAAGCATTTTGACCACTAGTCGTGGTAGAAAGTAGCCTAAAGGAGGAAATGCCCTGGCCTTTGGATTTACTCACAGAACAGTTGCCTAGATGTCAAGGACATTATTAAAGTATTTGTAATAGGTATAGGTTATAATACAGCTAAGCGCATCGGTCAACATTCAAGGACGAATGTTCCAAAGGGGGGAATGATGTTACACCCCTGATGGTAGGGTATAATCTCGCGTTTTAGTTGCTTATTGCACTCTAATTTACTGCACTTTTATTGTGTTTGAGCATTAACCGCTAGTGTTTTTTACTTATCGTGTGTTTTATGCCTTGTAGAAGTAATTTCGAGCTATGTTGATGTACAGAATGAATTTGAGCTATTTGGAGCTTTGACGTTTGAGTAAACGTCCAAGGGATTAAGCCGGGATCGCGTTCGGGGGTCGAGAAACATATTTGGATATCAAAAAGCAAGGAAAGTTTTGCACTCTAAGAAATCCCCACAGCCGCGGCACGTGGGGCGCCACGCGTGTGTATTTTTCTACTGCCTGACAGATTTTAACTCTCTAGGCTTCCCCAATAACTCCCCATATGGCACGTCGCCCCATGCATCGCGCCTGTGTAAATTTTACAGCGTAATTGTCCTATTTCGCGTAGGAAAAGGTGATTTTGTTTGGGCCCGACCCTACTTGGTATAAATACATGGAAAAGCATTATTTTCTGCACTTTTGACACATATTCGACATAAGGACTAAAGAGGAGTTGGAGAAGCAAAAGCACAAGAGTTCATCATTCAATCCTCATGTTTTTCTTTATGTTTTCCTTTACTTTTAACATATTTGTGATTAATTGCTCCATGTCTATGGAGTAGTTCTCTTTAGGGGTTTGATGGATTTGGTGTATTGATATTTGTTTGTAGATTATAACTTTAGTTTTATGTATTGAATCGTTTTGGATGATTTAATTGTTGTATTTATATTCACATATTTATATAATCGAGAGAGGCATAACTTATGATATCTTTGCATTATCTTGTTGGTTGAGTTCACTAATTCGTCTTAGTAATCGAAAGAGGCTAGTTAAATCATTGATTAAACCTAGTTAGGAGGATAATCGAGAGAGGTTATCCTAAAGACCAATCCATTACGCATTCTTTCATATCTTCACGTGTTTAAATTGGTTCATCTTGTGAGGTTAAAGTTTAATCGAGAGAGGAGTTTTGGTTGAACGTTTGAACTAATAATTGAGTGAATCCGAGAGACTCACTTGAACTTTAGAAGTGCATTATCTAGAGTTAGATCCCAAACAATTATCTTGCACCTATCTTATCAAAACCCTATCTTATCCCATTGATATCTTTCTTTGCTTATTCCTTGCTTCGATTGTCATTAGTCAATAGCTCTAGATTGTTAGTTAATTGTAGTTTTACTCACATAAATCTTAATTGTTGATCATCTTGGATAGCAATCCAGCTACAAACTACGATAATATTGTTTAACTCCAATTATTGTGGATACGATATTATATTATACTATATTCGACTAGCGAGTATATTAGCGTCATTGCCGGGGATTGGCAATGAATAGTGTTTGAAATTGTTTGTAGTGCTAATTCAGGAATTTTTATTTTTTTACGTTTGTTGTTCTTTGATTGTGCGCATGTTGCTTGTTCAGAGTGGTGCATGACTAGAACTTCTGCGAATGAAGTGCTACCATACGAGCCAGCAATTAAAAAATAACTGCAACAGCTGAAGAAGGAAAGAAATCTCACTGAGACAACAGAAAAGGTTGGGCAATCCTCAACCATAGAAACTATGGCTCGAATCGGTGATGATAATGTAGATTTGGCTGTGGGAGAAGCAGCCCATCGACGAGAACAAGCTGCATGGTATGCTGAGGAAGCAGCTATTAGAAATACGCAGAACATCTATGAAGAAGGGAGGGGTCTCAGACTTAATCAACATCAACCCTTTCCTGGGAGACCACTTGGCGATTATGCTAGACCAGTCTACAATCAAGGATTATCCAGTGTTTGACCACCTCCAACTGCAGCTAATAATTTCGAATTGAAGCAAGGGTTACTCCAAACCCTTCAAAATTATTGTGTCTTCAGAGGGAAGATGAACGAAGATCCAAACAACCATCTAATGGACTTCGAGGAGATTATGAACACTTTTCAATACAATGGTGTGTCACAAGATGCAGTTTACTTGAGGGCATTTCCCTTCACACTCAAAGATGATGCAAAGCAGTGGCTTCGAAGCTAACCTAATGGATCGATTCGAACATGGGATGAGATGACCCTAATATTTCTTGATAAATATTTCTCATTAGCTAAGACAGGCAAGTTTAGAATAGAAATCCATAACTTTTGCCAGAAAGATACTGAGACTGTGTTTGAAGCTTGTGAGAGGTTTAAGGAAATTGTTAGAAAGTGTTAACATAGAGGAATTGAACTTTGGATGAAACTCCAAGACTTTTAGGATGGATTAACACTGGCCTCACGGAGAACATTGAGCAATGCAGTTGGAGGCCCTTTGATGAAGAAGACTCCAGAGGAGATAGTCACAATTCTTGATGTGTTGTCTGAAGATGCAAATCAATGGCCTTCTGAGAGTGCCGAAATAAGAAGATCGACAGGTGTTCACCGGGTTGATGCTAACACATCCGTGCAGGCACAACTTGATGCTATGGCTAAAGAAATACGGAAGCTGACCTTAGCTACAATACAAAGTGAGCCTCATGCAGCTTGTGATATATATGGAAGAGGACACCCTACTCATGAGTGTCAAGCCTCAACCGAGGAAGTCAATGATGTGGGAAATTATAATGCAATTGGTCAGAGGCACCCCGGTTTTTCATGGAGTTCACCTGGAGGTACTGCAAATACGTGGCAACAAAATAACTCTAGACCTCAGAGACAAGGAGCTCCATTTTTCCAAAATCAGCAGAGGCAGCAATTTCAGCCTAAATAGTCTAATCAGCCTGGCCTAGATGATCTAATGAAGGCCTTCATTATCAAGACAAATGAGAGGTTGGACGCTCATGGGGCAACTATCAAAGAATTGGGCACTAGTTTACGAAATTTGGAGAGACAAGTGGGACAGATTGCAATAATATTATATGAGAGAGTCCCAGGTACTTTGCCAGCTGATATTGAGAGAAATTCTAAAGAAACAGTGAATATTGTGACCTTGAGAAGCGGGCATGTGTTGAAATATACCACTCCAATCCAAAAAGAGGTAGTACTTGAAAAGAAAAATAGGGAACAACTGAAGAATGATAGTGATATGAAGAAGAAGAAGAAGAAGAAGAAGAAGAATAAGAAGAAGAAGAAGAAGAAGAAGAATAAGAAGAAGAAAAAGAAGAAAAATCGAGAAGGGATGAACATGAGGAGAGCAAACATATGCCTACTCTACCTTTTCCTCAAAACCTATATAGAGAAAAGCTGGAAAAGCAATTTGAGAGATTTCTGGATATGCTGAAATAGGTTAATGTAAATTTTCCATTCACATAAGTATTTTCCCAAATGCTTGCTTATGCCAAATTCTTGAAGTAGATCCTGACAAAGAAGAGGAATATAAAAGAGACCTCAAGCTCACAGAACATTGCAGTGTGATATTGCAAAACAAACTCCCACAAAAGTGTGGAGATCCAGGGAGTTTTACTATATCTTGCTCTTTAGGCTTTATTAATTTTGATAAATCTTTGTGATTCTGGTGCCTCAATTAACTTAATGCCTCAATCTATTTACAGGAAACTGGAGAAAGAGATTGGAGAGATAATGTCAGTGCCAATTGTTTTGTAGCTGGCAGACCAAATGACTCTGATACCCGAGGGGATAGTGTAAGATGTCTTAGTTTGGGTAGATACGTTCGTATTCCCTGTAGATTTGATAGTAGTGAATATGAAGGAGAACAAAGAGGTCCCCCTCATCTTTGGAAGAGCATTCTTAGCAACGGGTAGAGCAATATTAGATATACACGAGAGAAAGCTCATGCTTAGAGTGGGTGAGGAGACTGTAACTTTCGAGGTAAATGTAGAAACAGTGGTGAAAAGGAAAAGCCAGCTGCAAGTGTTGAGTGAAAAGTATGGGGACTGTAACTTTCAAAAGAGAAGGTTGCGGCGAGTGATAAAGATAAGTGTGGGGTGCATTCCAAGAAGGCAGAGAAGAAGCTGCCTGCATGGATGTGCGCATTAGTTCGAAGGCGAGGAATGGATCCTGACATCGAATCAGACCCTAGCTAGAGATTCAGGAACGTTTCCTTTACCTTATGCTTTTTCATTGTGTGTCATGGGGACATGTCACAACTTAAAGTGTGGGGTGGGGGATATGTTGTATGTATATGTGTTGGTTTTGTTAGTTTTAGTAGTTAGAAATTTAAAAGAATTTGGAAAACCATAAAACATTTTGATTTTCCCGACGATGGATATCATTCGACAGGTTCCTTGAGGGATTAAAGTCGAAGGAAAAAAGACAAAAAGATTTTCTTTTGTTAGGTAGTGTAACAATTCCCCCTTGGTTTTTCTTTGTGTCCCGGTTCTTTTTCAAGGGTTTTCTTTGAACCGAGTGTAGTTAGTTTTTGTTTTGTAGAGTAGTAGAAAACCTTGTGCTATGGTTTGAATTGAAGACAATATCTCTTTACTTTATAATGCCTTGAGAATAGTAAGTGCTTTAGTTTTGATGCTTAGGCTCAGTTTTTAACTCTTGTATAAGTAACTTAAATTGTTTGATCTTAACTTTGCTTAACTGCTTTGACTAGAGTGTCTTGATAATCCAATCTTGAGTGGGTTATATGCCATGTGGGTATGAGGTTTTGTGTTAGGTATTCTGTGCATTGCATTTGATGTCTAGAACTTACCCCGTGTGTTTGCAAAGCGATATAGTAGTCTTGGTCAGTCTTGGAAGTGATATAGGCATTTCTTTGTTGAGCCAATTATAAGCTTTTACCCACCTAATTGTTATGTATCATAGTTAACCCCTTTGGGCCTATAATCCTATTTCTTTGGCAACCACATTACAAGTCTTACCCATTTGCTTGAATTGACCATCTATTTGAACCTTGTACCTCTCGTGAGCACTTAAAACTTGTTATAAACTTTGTAAAAGTTGAAGTGTGGGGTGGTTGGTTTGGCTTTTGAGTGGAACTAATGAAATAAGGAGAAAAGTGCACTATGTTGAAAAAGTAAGAGCCACTTGAATTGAAAAAGAAAAGAAAAATAGTTGTATTGTTGTGAAAAAATATTCCTTGATAGTGGTAACTCTTGATGTATTTGTGCTTAAAGAAGTTGGGAGTTGACGAATATTAATGTGAAGGTGGAGTTATGATTTGACATAAGTATGGGGTTTTGAATTGTTAAATGTATATGTATTAAAGTGCTTAGGGAGATTTAGTCACTCTAAGATCTAAATGTATCCTACCCGTCCCGCAGCCTACATTACAACCAATTAAAGACCTACTTGATACTTGACTGAATAAGCTCAATTAGTTGAGTAGTACACTATGGGCAAGCCTATGGTACGTCTTTTGTGGCATATGAATGTTGTTTTTGAGAGTGAGCGAATTCTTTCTATCTTGAGTTCCTGATTGTTCTTAAATTTCATTATGTGTGGAACTACTCTCTATTATTGTGTGAGGGCACTTGATTCAAAAAGGAAAGGTAATGTCGTTAAACTCTGTTTTAGAGTAAGTGAGGGGTTATAAATAATGTGTGATGCTTTTTTGAGTCAAATTTCGAGGCTAGGATGTTACAGTATTGTACTTAATCTGTTTTAAATATTCTTGGTATGATGAGTTATGAGAATTGTTTTAAAAGTCCATGTCTATGTGAAGTGTAGTTTGATTGCTCGAGGACGAGAAATGGTTTAAGTGTGGGGTGTTGATGGTGGGTTGTAATCTTGTTTTTTAGTCACTTATTGAACTCTAATTTACTGCACTTTTATTGTGTTTGAGAGTTAATCGCTAGTGTTTTGTACTTATCATCTGTTTTATGCCTTGTAGGAGTGGTTCCAAGCTATGTAGATGTATGAAATGAATTTGAGCTATTTGGAGCTTTGAATTCTGAGTAAAAGCCCAAGGGATTAAGCCAAGATCGCGTTAGGGGGTCAAGAACCACGTCTGGATATCAAAAAGCAAGGAAAATTCTGTACTTTGTGAAATCCCCACAGTCGCGGCGCTTGGGCGGCGTGTGGGGCACCGCGCGTGTGTATTTGTTTGCTGCCTAATAGATTTCAACTCTTTGGATTTTCCCACTAACGCCCCGCATGGCGCATCGCCCCATGCGGCCCGCCTGTGCAAATTTTACAGAGTAATTGTCCTATTTCGCGTAGGAAAAGATGATTTCGTTTGGGCCCGACCCTACTTGATATAAATACATGGAAAAATGTTATTTTCTGAACTTTTGACACATATTCGACATAAGGAGGCTAAGGAGGAGTTGGAGAAGCAAAAGCATAAGAGTTCATCATTCAATCCTCACTCAAGACCCGAGTTTGGATCGTTTTATATTTTCCTTTACTTTTAACATATTTGTGATTAATTGCTCCATGTCTATGGAGTAGTTCTCTTTAGAGGTTTTATGGATTTTGTGTATTGATATTTGTTTGTGGATTATAACTCTAGTTTTATGTATTGAATCGTTTTGGATGATTTAATTATTGCATCTATATTCACATTTTCATGTAATCGAGAGAGGCATAACTTGTGATATCTTTGCATTATCTTGTTGGTTGAGTTCATTAATTCTTCTTAGTAATCGAAAGAGGCTAGTTTAATTATTGATTAAACCTAGTTAAGAGGATAATCGAGAGAAGTTCTCCTAAAGACCAATCCACTACTCATTCTTTCATATCTTCACGTGCTTAAAGTGGTTCATCTTGTGTGGTTAAAACTTAATGGAGAGATGAGTTTTTGCTGAACCTTTGAACTAATAATTGAGTGAATTCGAGAGACTCGCTTGAACTTTAGAAGTGAATTATCTAGAGTTAGATTCCAAACAATTATCGTGCACCTATCCTATCAAAACCCTATCTTCTCCCATTGATATATTACTTTGCTTATTCCTTGTTTCGATTTTCATTAGTCAATAACTCTAGATTGTTAGTTAATTATAGTTTTAATCACATAAATCTCAATTATTGATCATATTAGATAGAAATCTAGCTACAAACAACGATAATACTATTTAACTCCAATCCATGTGGATACGATATTATATTATACTATATTCAACTAGCGAGCATATTTAAGTGTGTGTTTTGCGCTCGTCAACCTCGTGCTTTCGCACGTAAAGGTACGTCGTAAGTCAATTGATGTAAGCTCAGAAATAGGATCATCTTTGAAAATACATAAATTAAGTTAATCATGTTACCTTGGAGGTTACAAATATTTAAGATCATGAACAACAAGTACCAAGAGGGTTGGATGGTTTAGAAGCTAAACAAATTGAAGAAAATAAGTTTCGTCGAAAGTCGACAAGTTGGGAATGTTATAACATATACTTTTGGGGTAAGAATAGGGTGCTTCACAGGATAATAAGGTTATTGTATGAGTTGTTGTAGTCATATGATAGTCGTGTGTTACATTTTGGATTCAAGCAAGTCGTGGAACAAAAGTTGGCAAAGGTCATCACAAGTTACATTCATAATATGCTGAACATTAGGTCACATATAGCTGAGCTTTTCTCCCAATATACAGGGAATTAAGGGATGATTCACATACCCAATTGCAGCTCTATGAGGCTAGTTTACAACTCATTAAACCGTTAGTTGATACGACGTCGGAGTAGAGAGATATTCGTGTATTGGGTGATTCTCCAACCTTTAAATATCGGGTCAAGGCTCATTTGGGGTTAGTTTTGGACCCATCCAGATCATATACCCTCCCAAAACACTCTCAAAGTAGTCTCCATGATTCTAGAGTGAAAATCAAAGAGAAAAACATGAATCCAATGCTAGAGATCCTGTGGTGCTTGCTAGATAGTAGCCCTTCATCTTGTGACTATTTTGGAGGATTCTTCAAGTAAAGTAACCTAATGTTTTGTTTTGTTCTTGTTTATTAATGTAATAATCAGTCCATCCTTAATATATATTAGATTTTCTAGGCGAACTACAAGTGTTTACACACCAACTTGAACACCAAAAGTTGATTCAAGAAGAGAATACAACATCTAGAGTGTTGTGGTGTCATTGAGGATAGTTTTAGGTTGTGCTTGGCTTAAATTTCGGGTTGTTTCTACTGGTTAAGGTGAGATAACATCCTACTACATGTTCTTGAAGTTGTTTTGTGTTGGTTGCATTATTTGAGCAAAATACTACAAGAGCAGACTTGAAATAGTTTGAGATGTTATTCTCTTTAATGGACTATTTTGGAAAGGTTGTTTCCATGAACTATATGGTTGGAAACCATTGAAAATGACTCTGGTATGATGTTGTTATTATAAAATATTGTCTACATGTCTAAATTATTGTTGGTACTATGAGTATGAAGAGAAAGGACAATATAACAATGGAAAGTTGTACTTGTTGTTGTTGTTAGATTGTTAGGCTGATTGAGGGTGAACTAGGAGATGAATAGGAGGTTAGAAGTCCTCCCATTGTATTAATATCATGTTGGCTACTTTGTTAAGTTAATTAATCAATGACTTTGGGGTTAAAGGGTTAAAAAGGGATTCAATCCGAGCTTGTCGTTTGTCGTGAAAAATAGTAATGTCGTTGGTGATGTTTATGCACTTGTTGTTGTGTAGCTTGATTTGTGTTGTGATGCTGAATGTATATAGGTGAAGGTTGTATGGATTTGTGTTGGTTGATGGACTTGGTAATGTAAGGTTACAGGGGAGATGCTGCACAAATTTACATAAATAAGCTACTAGTTTAAGCTACAGACATAGCCTTTACTCATCACTGATTTTGAATCTCCTTATGCTATGGTAGATTAAGTTGAGTTGTTTGAAGAATTTCTTGGAAGGTATTAAGGAATCAACGGAGTTAAGGTATGTTAAGGCTATCATTTCCTTCCTTTTGGAATGATCTATATGATACAATGAAACGAGCAAACATGCAACTTTCACAAGTGACTCCATTCTTAGAAGTACTAGGGTTGCCTATGTTCTTGATTCCCCATGTGTCCTATTATTATATCGTCTATTCATGGGTCTCAGAAAATATATAAGTTGATAAAGTTTACCCGAAGGCATAATGATCTTATGACATTCTGAGAGATCTTACTGATGCATTGAATTTATTTATATATGTGTATTGACCCTTGACCAGATGGCATTATATACACATTTATTATACGTACATGGGGTATGGAAAAAGCTTATGGTGTTATATACGCACCACCACCTAATCAACTGGTATACGTTGATGATTTTGCGCATAGAGGCCGAGATGATATGATGGGATGCCTTTAGAAGCTTGATGATGTTATGTACGCATATACCTATGCATGATATGATATTTATACGCATATGAATGAAATTATAAATGTTTCATGATTGACAGAGCTATTCAGACTTACAAGTTGAGTTCTTTACTCCATGTTTCTTTCATGTCTTTTATATACTGTTTTTCATGCCTTACATACTCGGTACTTTATTTGTACTAACGTCCTTTTTGCCTAGGGACGCTGCGTTTCATGCCTGCAGGTCTCGACAGATAGGTTGACAATCCTTCTAGTAGGCTATCAGCTCAGCAGAGGGTGTTGGTGCACTCTACTTGCTCCGTAGTTGCCTATTTGGTCAGTATGCTTTGGACATTTATAGATTGGTATGGCGGGGCCCTATCCCGGCCTTTATGGCATTTATGTACTTTTCAAGGCTTGTAGACATATGTCATGTATATGGATGATTGTATGGTCTTGTCGGCCTATGGTTTGAGTGTACAAATGATCATTTCGGTCGTATAAGCATGTATGTCACATGTATAAGTTTGTATACCATGTTGGGTCGTCCTATGTCGAATATTCCCTTGTGTTTTATTCTGGTTATCTCATGACGGCCTTTCTGGTCAACTTACCCATGATGGTATGATAAGAAAGATATGGTACATTGGTACTCGGTTTAGTAAGGCACCGAGTTCCCGTTGTGGCCCTGCGGTTTGGGTCATGACAAAAGATTGGAGGTAGAATCTGGGCCGTTGGATCTGATGATCAACGACCCTGATAATCTGGTCATTTAAGGTTTTTGGGGAGGAATTTTGGTAGCTGACATATTATAAGATTTTGACGGTGGAGATGAGATCTTTGGGCGGGTGTTTAAAAATCAAAAGAAATTGGAGATTAAATGTGAGTCGTCGATCGGATGGACTAATGGTTCAGATGCATGTGTATTTATTTTGTGAGTGATAAGGACAAGTGATGTGGCACGATCTCATTGGTTCAATAAGAATGGCATGGATTGCCAAAGTGGAGGGGGGGGGGTGTTTGGACTGGCTCATTTTCGGACTGGTCTTGTATATTGGGCTGGAATTTATTTAGGGAATAGCCACTTGGTATTTAATTGAGGAATTGCAATTGTAGCCTTTTGAGTTTTAACCCTTTTGAAATTAATTTAAATAAACTTAATTATTTTAAATAAATGTAGTAGAAATTAAAATTATCATAATTATTTATTTATAAAATGCTTTGTTTTCTAAATTACGACACTAATTTTGAATTATGAACATAGTAATATAATTAATCAACATTTGAGAAGTAATTCGTAAATTGATTATAAAGCCTCTATGGTGTATTTAAAAATATTTTAATAGTAGTATATTTATAATTACACAATACTAATGCTAGGTTATTAATTCGAAAACTAATAGTTAATTAATTTGTAAATAATAGGTATTTATTGATGGAAAATACTTTCAAAATATTCATTGTAAATATTTAAGTATAAATAAATTAATTTTAAAAGGGAGGATCAAAATTGGCCGTCAACATCGATGTCGTAGTCTTTGAGTAACTCCAGCCATCTCTGTTGCCTCTAATTCAATTCCTTATGCTTAAAAATATATTAAAGACTCTTATGGTCCGTGAATATGTCCACATGGACCCCATACAAATAATGACGCCAAATCTTCAATGCAAACACTATCGTCGCAAGCTCTAAGTCATGTATTGGATAATTGGTCTTTTCTTGATTCTTGAGTTACCTAGAAGCATATGAGATCACCTTGTCATGTTGCATCAATACACACCCAAGTCCGATCCTGGAAGCATCACAATATACCACTAACCCATTCGTACTCTCTAGTAAGGCTAACACCAGTGCCGTAGTCATTCTTGACTTCAACTCACAGAAGCTCTTTTCACAAGCATCTGACCATTGGAAGTTAACTGCTTTCTGCGTCAATTTAGTGAATGGATAGGGAAGAGTAGAGAACACCTTCACAAACCTCCTGTAATACCCAGCTAAGCCCAAGAAATTGCGAATCTCCGTTGGAGTTGTAAGTCTAGGCCAATTCTTCACAGCTGTGACCTTCGGAGTATCGACCTTGATTTCTTCACTAGAGACGACATGATCCAAGAATGTGATAGATTCAAGCCAACATTCACACTTTGAAAACTTTGCATATAGCTTGTGCTGATATACAGGCTGCAAAACTGCCCTGAGATGATCGGCATGGTCCACTCGACTTCGTGAATGTACAAGAATATCGTCAATGAACACTATCACGACAAAGTTGAGGAAAGGCTTGAAGACTCGGTTCATAAGATCCATGAAAGTTGTCGGGGCCTTCGTTAGCCCAAAAGACATTATCAGAAATTCAAAGTGCCCATATAAAGTCCATAAAGCTGTTTTCGAAATATCCTGCTCCCTGATCTTCAATTAGTGATACCTCGATCTTAAGTCAATCTTGGAGAAATACCTAGCACCTTTCAACTGATCGAACAAGTCATCTATCCTTGGCAGTGAGTATTTATTCTTGATTGTGACCTTGTTGAGCTGCCGATAGTGAATACACATTCTCAGTGACAGAACTTTCTTCCTTACAAAGAGAACTCGTGTGCCCCAAGGCGACACACTCGGTCGGATGAAACCCTTCTCTAGAAAATCCTTCAACTGCTCCTTTAGTTCCTTCAATTCTGCCGGTGCCATCTTGTAGGGTGGAACAATTATAGGTTGCGTGCCTGGCATCACATCGATCCCAAAATCAATATCCCTGTCTAGTGGGATCCTACGGAGCTCATCAGGAAAGACCTCTGGAAATGCATTCACAATTGGCACAGACTCAAGTGTAGGGGCCTCAGCATCGGTGTCCGTGACCCAGACCAAGTGGTAAATACACCCCTTGTTGATCATCCTCATGGCCTTAAGATAAGAAATAAACATACTCTTTGGCAAAATATCATCCCCCTTCCACTCAATAACTGGCTCATTTGGGAACTTAAATATAATGGTTCTAGTTTTGCAATCAAGCTTGGCATAACATGAGTGAAGCCAGTACATCCCCATTATCATATCAAAATCCACCATCACCAACTCAACGAGGTCAGTTCTGGTGTCTTGGCCATTAATTGCGTCGATGCAATCCCTATGTACCCGCGTAGCCACAATAGACTCACCAACTGGAGTAGATACAGAGAACGACTCATGAAGCTATTCCGGTTCTATCCTGAATTCCATAGCAACATAAGGAGTGATATGTGATAAGGTGGAACCACGATTTATAACAGTATACACATCACGAGATTGGACAGTCAATATACATGTGACAACATCTGGAGAGGCCTCTGAACTCTAGCAACCCCTCATAGCATAGAACTTGCTGGGTGCCCTCGAAATCTATACACCACCCCTGGTTGCACCACACCCTGCAGGTGTTGGAGTGCCTCGAGCGGGAGGAGGTGCTTCGGATGTAATAACTATAGAACTGGTTGGCTGTGTCGTACCCCTACCCATATTCTAGCAGGACGAACGACAATCCCTCTGAATATGACCTCTAATACCGCACCCGCAGCATATGGGTAGGTCCATGTAGCAGGACCCTAAATGCATCTTCCCACAAGTAGGGCATGGGGGCCTCCGCTGCTGCTGGAATCTCCCACCAGGCTGACCCTGCTGGTAGGATCCCTTGTTTCCCTAACTGGGCCTGAAACGACTCCACTGCTACTAGTCGGGCCTTGATGGTGGTGCACTTACTTAAGATTGAACATCGGACTGGGAAGGCCCAATGACCCTCCCCTAAATACTGATCTTCCACCACTACCACCGCTGGAAGAACCACCAAAGTTGCTTGCAGATCGGGCCTTATTATTACCCTCTTGTTCAATTATGGCCTTCAATTTTAGGGTCTTTGTGGCTCGAGTAAATTCCACCATTTTCCCTTAGTACATATCAGAATTTAAGGCTGTTGTAGCAGCCTCATTAATAACCAAGGGGCTGAAGCCTTGCACAAATCGGAGCACCCTAGTCTCCATAGTGGGAAACATATAAATGACATACTTGGACAGGCACGCGAATCTCATATAGTAATCCCACATACTCATGCTACCTTGCTTCAGGTTCTCAAACTCGGCGACACGGGTTTCCCTTTCCTGGCAGGCAAGAAATGTTCAAAGAAAGTATTGACAAACTCACTCCACTTTGTCAGGGGACTCCCCTCCTCACGGGACTCCTCCCACAGTTCAAACCAAGAATATGCCACCTCTTTCATGCAATAGGAGGTCAAATCTACTGCCTCCGTCTCAGTGGCACGCATGACTCGGAGAGTCTTCTGCATCTCATCAATAATGTCTTGGGGATCCTCCTCAGGATTAGTACTTGTGAATACTAGAAGATCCAACTGTAGAAACATGTTCGCCCGGGAGCGAGCGGAATCTCCTGGCTAGTTAGAAGAAGTAGGTGCAACATTCAATCTCAAGGCCTGGGAAGCCACTATCTGAGCTAGGATCTATATGACTCCTCTAAGGTCTCGATCAGAAACACTAGGACTAGAAGTAGAGGCTAGACGTGGAACTGGAATATCAGTCAGAGGAGGAATCAGTGTGCCCTCGGTAGGAGTAGGAATTGGTGTGGTCTGAGTAGGAGTAGTATAATCAAGCGATATTGTGGTTGGGGGAGTATCCTCAACCCTCGGGTGCTCACCCACATGATTAGGCATAGTATCAACTGCCACTCCTGGGGTGGCATTGGCTCTTTGGACACTTCTTGCCTTCTTCGTAGGAGCCATATACTGAAAATTAGAACAATGTACGATTTAAAAAGAAAGGAACATTCTTATAATCAAGCTCTATCGCACGATATAGAATAGCAAATAAGGGTGACATTGCTAAAGGCCCAAGTAGCCTTCTAATTATAGATGTGATCGACAACACACCGATAAGAAGGACTTTACTAGACATGGCTCTGAGATATCCTTGGACACTTTAAAACCTTAGGCTCTGATGCCAAGCTTGTCACGCCCGACCTTGGGAAGCGGAACCGGCACTCAATCGAGGTATCCCAGTTAAGCAAGCCTACTTGATGTTTTCTACCTGAACTTACCATGAATAATGTGAAGATGAAGATCACGAGTTAGACAACAAAAGAGTAGCATGTACATCACCAATTTCATTTCTTTTAGAAACCGCATTTATAATTCCCAAAATACATTACACATTTCTAATTTGACTTTCCAAAATCAAAATACAGCCCACACTATGTCTACAGATCCTCTAACTGGAACAAAAGAGCAATATGATTGTGCCGGTGATAAGGCCCCGGCTGCACTTCAAAAAAATATACACAAGAAATAAAAGACACAAGACCCTGATATGAAATGGGGCTCACCAAGTTAGCTGAGAAGAGGGTGTACCTCTATCACTGATCGATTTCACCTGCTGTGGAACCACCTGCATCCACTAAAGATGCAGTGTCCCCGACAAAAGGGATGTTAGTACATATGGAATAGTACTAGTATGTAAAGCTAAACACCCTCTCAAAGAATGGAGTAACAGTACAAAAGGAGAGGAACATGCAATAAATGAGAAAACCGAATAATATAAAAAAACACAAAGTCAAGAGTGAAGTAAATCTTCAAGAAATAATCAATATTTTAGGTTGGGAGATCTTTGGTACCGATACACCGCCGTTCTTATAGCACGGAGTTCGATCTCTGCAAGATCGACTAAGACATCTTACCCCAAAGTATGAGGCTTGACATCAAAATGTAACACCACTATGTGTGCAGCATGTTATCCGATCTCTTCCCGATCGTGTAAGGCCCCGTAAAATCTTTCCTAAACACCCCGGTTTCCATGATGCCAAAGTAGGCGTAGAGGTTATATTAGTAGACAGTCTTCGGACTTTTTGGATTAAATAGTGCATTCGGGAGTTGAAGGAAAACGTTGGGCAGAAGTACGCATTTCTGTGGCCTATTTTGCTGCCGCAGAACCACTCTATAGACCGCAGACTAGTTGCAGAGTGGGGCAGATTGCTGGGGCATTTTTGATGCCTAATTTCACGGACATTATGCGACCGCATAAGAATTTCATGGGCCGCATTCTTGTTGCATATCCCGCCTTGGGATTTTTCAGAGGGAGGTTCTGCGGTGCACTATGCGACCGCAGAACCGTTCTGTGGTGCATTATGCGACCGTAGAACAGGTCTGCGGGCCGTATAGTGACCGCAAACCAGGTCAGTTATTTTTCCTATTTTGGCACCTAGATTCGCAGTTATTTTGCGGACTGCATAATCATTATGCAGTCGCATATGCAACCGCAAAACACGTTCCGGAGCTTCGTTTTTGGGGTTTTTAAACCCGACCCAATTCCGTTAAAACACACATCATAGACCATTTGGAGCACATTTCCAAATATTTTAGAGTGAGAGGGAGAGTTCTTAGAGTGGGGGAGCAATCTTTAACCATTTACCATTAATATTTTCTCAATCATTGAGGATTAACAAAGGAAGTGTTCACCCTAAAGGTAAGAATCTATGTCCTAGCTCTTAATTTTAAAATCTTGTAAAAATAGGGTAATTAGAGAGGCAATTATTGGGTGTGTGTGTGGGGGGG
>AWOL01S0000752.1:2044-31211 GCA_000715115.1 Nicotiana otophora
TGCTATTGACAATTCAATTTCATAGATATATGTTAAATTTTAATTTTTGTTTGAGGCATACTTGTGGGTTGGTTACGACTTGTAGAGGTTGAGATCGGGGATGACTTGAGTAAGAAAATTTCTTGAATGCGGGTTAATTGGACTTTATGAGATGATTAAATTGTTAATTAGAAGGATGTAGTGCACACGAAGTATGAATTCGATTGGTCTTGTTAAGGTAGGGTTACTTCTTTGAGTGTTGATCATGCTAAAGGAGCACATATCTTTTAGCCCGTTTGGGGCGGAGTAAATTAGATTTGAGCAGGGTGGATGACTCTCGAGAGAGGTTTCTAACTAATAGGGTATGTAATTTGCTGGTGACTCAGAGTTTATAATGAGATTCTCGTGCCTTTCACATGATGGATGTGATGTGTTGTGCCGGATTTAGATTTACATGTACAAGGTGGCAGTTCATTCTTGAAAGGAAGATCACGAATTTTGGAAAAAATGGCCAGTTTTAGATATTTAGATGAATGTTATAACTGCTCGATAATCCCCGAGAAGGGTGCACATTTCAAAAGGCGCATTGTGTTTTGACTTACGGATGCTCATTGGTATTGCAGTACGCACCCGGTTGATAGACTGCTGATATTCAAATTATATCTATGTGGCACGGAAAAATTATGAAAGTATTCCTTATGGGAAGATCGTGAATGGAAGATGTGTTAGTCATTCTAGTGCTGGAGTTGGGATCAGTTACAGTGTTTGATGAATTTGGAGACTGGGAGTTCTCAGAAGTATATTGTTTCGGGTTGCGGCCTGTTTGAGGTGAGTATTTTATTTTAACTCAGTGGAGGCACTAGTTGCGCTGATTATTTGTGATGGCTACGCGCTATAAATGTGCATATATGTGAGGTTTGAGCCAATGTGCGGGCATCGGGGCAAGTATTCATACTCAAAAGAATACTTAGGCTATGATATGCCTAGAGTTGACTATTAAGCGTAAAGTTATAACGTTTCTCATGTTCGTACCTTTGTTGAGAACTACCTGGGATACATTTAAGGTTCCAAAGAGGCTAATCCCCCTGAATAAACGGGGTAGTTACTATTTCTGTGTTAACTTGCCGATTTGAAGTGTGATAGCAGACTTTGCACATGCTTACGCTATGGCGTATTATTTATACCAGTCCAGGAGTATGAGAATCTTATTTCATTATCATATACATGTATACTTGTTTGATTTCTCCTGTATGATATGCTGGGACTGGAGGCCTGTGACCATGCCAGGCGATTTATGTTATTGGCACGTGAGTTATCCGTGCGGATCCATATACTGATATTATTGGCACGTGAGTTATCCGTGCAGGTCCAGATATTGATACTATAGCACGTGAGTTGTCCGTGCGAGTGATGTTAACGTGAGCACTAGAAGAGCTGGTTACTGTTATTAAATTTGTATGTCTTAGTTATACTATATATGATAATAATGATCTTATAGCATCACAATTATGGCTTTGAGTTATATTGGTGTGGCATGTCTATGAAACAATTGTGTTTAGTAATATAAGTTCATTGGACCTAGAATGGGTACTATCATGTTTGATTTAGGTATATTCGGGAGTATAATATTGAAAGTCGGATCAGAAAGTGGTCATGAAATTTTGCGTGTTTCTTTTATTATCAACAATGTACGAAGGTTTTGGGATGAGGTTTGGTTTGATATGGGTTTAATACAAGTATGTGGTTGGTTTTAGAGTAGTCACTATGATCATGAATGGTGCTACGAGCATGAAAGTTGTGTAATATGTTAGTTGATTATATCTGTGGTTATGGTTGTGGCTTGACACAGTTTGTTCAAACTCATACAATGTGTAAATGTAAGATTCAGGTCTTGAATAGAAATTCTGAATGTTGGAAATTGAAGTACAAAGTTTCTGGGCTAAGATTAAATTAATGATTTTCAGTTATGTTGTGTTGTCAAGCCTATACAATATATATAGAATAGTGTGACGTGAGATCACCCCGGATTTGTGCGTGGTTGATGGAATAGTGATGTGATGGCTTGGAAATAACTCTTGGCACGTTCGAGGAAGAACTTATGTTTAAGTGGGGGAGATTGTAACGACCCGACCGGTTGTTTTGAGCATTTACGCCTCTTTAAACTATTTGAAGTCTTGAATAACTTTCTACAAGGTATTAAGACTTGTGTGAATTGTCGGTTTTGGTTTTAAGGTATTCAGAGTTAGCTTAGAAGAATGAATTTCATGGTGGATGCTTAAGTTGAATTCTTGGGAAGTTTGACCGGGAGGTTGACTTTTGATATTGGGGTCGGAATCTGATTCTGGAAAATTGAATAGGACTGTAATGTGAAATGTGACTTGTGTACAAAATTTGAAGTCATTCCGGATTGATTTGATGTGTTTCGGCACAAGATATAGAATGTGAAAGTTCAAAGTTCATAGATTTTGACTTAAGGTGCGATTCGATGTTTTAATGTTATTTGAGGCCTCAAGTAGGTCCGTATTATGTTATGGAACGTGTTGGTATATTTGGTTGAGGTCCCGAAGGGCTTGGTGTATTTTTGGATCATTGGTTGAGAGATTTATAAAGTTAAGAAATTTGGGAGTTTGGCCATGGTCAATATCAGGTCAAGACGACATCGTTTCAGTGTTTTGAGTGCGCGAGCAGATCCGTAGTGTGTTTTATGATTGAAATTCATATATGGTTTGTGTCCGGGAGGTTCCGGATGAGTTTTGGGGTGAGTTTTGAGCGAGTCCGGACATTTAGGCACTCTAATATTGTTCTGGCACTTTTGGGGGCGCGGACCGTGCATTTTGGGGCGAAGAGGCGAAGGAGAGATGCGGACCGCAGCAGAATTTCACGGTCGCGCTTGGAATTTCGCGGACCGCGGTTGGAAGTTCTGCAGATCCGCTGGTCCGACTTCGGAAGCCTATATCTTTTGATCTACAAGGAATTTTGAGATGATTCAAAAACGAAAGTTGTAGCCCTTCGTGTCTAGTTTCCAGAAGGTAAAGAAGTCATCATTTGGACATCTGTAGAGTTGGAAGTTCTGCAGATCTGCTGGTCCGATTTCGGAAGCCTATATCTTTTGATCTACAAGGAATTTTGGGATGAATCATGTACGAAAGTTGTAGCCCTTCATGTCTAGTTTCTAGAAAGGAAAGGAAGTCATTATTTGGACATTTGTAGAGAAAGTTATGGCCAAAATACTAAAACCTGGCAGTACAGCCCCAAGATTGTCGCGAATCGCACTAAGTTTTCGTGACCGCGGGACTTGGGGCGCGGCCGCGCTTGGAATTTTGCTGAACGTGGAATTTGAGTTCAGAGGATGTACTATACATCCGAGGTTTAGGGTATTATTTCACATTTTGGACCTAGGGAGCTCGGTTTGAGATGACTTTTCGTGGGTTTTTCAAAAAATTCATCCGGGTAAGTCATTCTAACTCAGATTTGGTTAACATACATGAATATATCATTGTTTGCATCATGTAATCAGTATTTTGAGGTGACAATTTGGGGAAAATTGTAGAAAGTTCATAAAATGAATTTTCGAGATTTGAACACCGATTCGGAGTCGGATTTGAGTGAAATTAGTATGGTTGAACTCGTAATTGAATGAGTTATCGGATTTTATAACTTTTGTTGGGTTTCGAAACATGGGCCCCACGGGCGATTTTTGAGCTAAATTACGGATCTTTATGGAAAATTAGTATTTTCCTATGGAATTAATTCCAATCAATATTATTGACCGAAACAAATTAATTGTGACTAGATTCGAGGTATTTAGAGGCCGATTTGCGAGGCAAGGCAGAGCAAAGAATTTCACACTCTCTGGTAAGTAAAACTTCTAAACTTGGTTTTGAGGGTATGAATCCCCAAATTTGGTATGATATGAATTATTGAAGGTGACACACACGATAGGTGATGAACATATAGATGTGCACCATATAAATTGTATCTTGAATAACTCTTGTGAAGTTGTAAAATCAAAGAATCATGTTATTATCTGAACATGTGGCACATGTTAGAGGAATTGAGCTGAGGCTTGTGATAAAGATCGTGTTTAGGCTACGTGCCGATATTTTAGGACCCATGGGGTCATATTGTTGTTGAACTAATTGATTGAAAAATATACATTTCACACTCAATAATAATTGTCCATTGTGAGGATATTTTGGGATTGAGATGCGCAACGCAATATGCCGTTTGGCTTTATATATGTTATTATTAAATGGATCGGGGCTGCCCGCTTGCAGCAGGCCAGAATAGCTTTATACATTATTATTGTTCTAGATCGGGCTGCCCGCCTGTAGCAGGCCTATTGGCTTTATTATTTTATGGATCGGGGTTGCCCGCCTGCAGCAGGCCTTATTGGCTTTACTATTTTATGGATCGGGGCTGCCCGCTTGCAGTATGCCTTATTGGCTTTACTATTTTATAGATCGGGGCTGCCCGCCTGCAGCAGGCCTTATAGGCTTTGTTATTATACGGATCGGGACTGCCCGCCTGCAGTAGGCCACATTGTCTTTGTATTAAGTTTGGGCTGAAGGAGCCCCTCCGTAGTCTGTACACACCCCCAATGAGCGTAGATGATCATCGATATTTGGGATGGACTTCCCAGGGCATGGACTTGCCTTACTTACTGCTTATATATATATTTGGGATGGATTTTCCCAGGGCATGGACTTGCCTTACTTATTTGTATTGTAATGAGTTATCTGAACATGGATCTTGTCGGTATCATTTATATTTAGGGATAAATTATCTCCGGGCTGGATCAGCCTTATACGGTACTGGCTGACTGTCAGTCGATGTGCATATATATACGGGTTGAAACATCCCTGAGCTGGATTGTCCATAAACAGTACCGAGTGACCGGATAATTTGTGATCAGTATTTACATGAGGTTTTTCTATTGAGATGTCATATGCCTCGTATCATATAGTATTGATCTATTTCACTTGTACAGAGTTTAACTGTTGAACTTGAAAGCATGCCTACATTTCTATACCATTATATTTACTGGACTGTACCCGCGGAGCTTATCATTTCTTTCAGCCCAGAGGTTAGTCTTGTTACTTATTGAGTTAGTTGTACTCATACTACACTCTGCACCTCGTGTGCAGATCCAGGTTCTCCCAGATACGACGAATGCTAAAATTCAGAGTTATTTATGTTGGAGAGTATTAAGGTAGCTGCTTGACGACCGCAGACTTGATTTCCTTCCTGTTTAATTATTGTACTATTTTATACTTCAAACAATGATGTTTATCAGTCAGATTTTGTATTTATTTAGATGCTCATGTACTCAGTGACACCGGGTTTTGGGAGTGTTATATTTGAAATTGAGAGATTTTCTTCCGCTGAATTTACTTATTTTATTTTCAAATTTAAACTATATGGTATTTTATTGAGATTTGTGGCTTGCCTAGTATTGAGATAGGCGCCATAACGACATGTGAGATTTTGGGTCGTGACAGAGTTCCTCTGACTCAACTCTTCCGCAGCCACATTCAATCTCTTACCAACTGTCTTTCTGGATGTATGTATCGTTGTATTACGAATAAAATAAAATTTAGGAGTTTGAATTCTTACAACTGAACTCTACCACACGATCTAGAGTAAGAAGAAAGAGTGATAGTCCCAAATATCATGTAGCCTCCTGCTTATAAGTGTGGTACAGAATACACCCATAAACAAGACTCTACTAGACACGACTTGCAGATTCCCTAGGATAGAACTGCTCTGATACCACTTTTGTCATGACCCAAATCGCAGGGCAGCGGCAGGCACCCGGTGCCTTACTCAACCGAGTACTAATGTAACATATCTTTCTTATCATACCATCATGGGTAAATGGGCCAGAAGGGGCGTTATGAGATAACCAGAATAAAACAAAAGGAAATACTCAAAATAGGACGACCCAACATGTAATACAAACTTATACCCGTGATATGTGTAAGGCATGTCATTAGTATATAAAAGAGATGAAAGAAACATGGAGTAAAGAATTCAACCTGTAATTTTGAATAGCTTTATGAATCATGAAAAATTTATAATGTTATGCATGTGCGTATAAATGCCATATCATGCATAGATATATGCGTACATAGTATCATCAAGCCTCTGAGGGCATCCCATCATATCATCTCAGCCATTGTGGGCGAAATCATCAACGTATACCAGCTGATCAGGTGGTGGTGTATATATAACGCCATAACCTTTTTTCATATCCCATATACATATAATATACGCGTATATAACGCCATATGGTCTTGGGTCAATGTACATGTATAAATGAATGCAATGCATAATGAAGTAAGTCAGTAAGATTTCTCGGAATGTCATAAGATCAATACGCCTTCGGATTAACTTTAGCAACTTACGAATTTTTCTGAGACCCATGAACAAAAGATATAATAATAGGATACATGGGGAATCAAGAACATAGGCACCCCTAGTACTTCTAAGAATAGAGTCATTTATGAAAGTTGTGTGTTTGCTCTTTTTGTTTGTATCATATGGATCATGCCAAAAGGAAAGAAGGGATAACCTTAACATACCTTTGCAATCTTCTCTCCAATCGTCAACCAAACTCAATATGATCTTCTTATGTTTACAATGAGTAACCCGACTTCATCGTCATCATACAAGCATTGTAACTCTCATATTTCAAAACCAATATTCTACAAAAAAAACGGACAACACCTCCTCTGTTTTTACTACATCCCATAAGTTACTAAAAGTCACCAAACAGCCCAAACAACAACAATATAATTCACAATAAACTCTCTGATTACTTCAACAATCATTTTGAGCGGCAAGCTCGATTTACAATTAACAAAATATAATTTAATCCAATTCATTTTCCATGAATCTACCTATAACTTGTTGATCACGCCCAACTATGCCTTGTAAAATGACTAAGCGGTCACTGCAAATATAATCCGGTTCAAGTTCGGAGTCGAATTCCATAGGGAACTAACCTATTTACTACAACTTTTAACAATACTAATGATAAGCTTAGACAATTTTTGGATGCGAGATTTTTAATAGAGCATAAGTGGAATTTATTTATCTAATGAAAAATGACAACAAAATTAGCAATAATCAAGAATAAGGTTGAAATTCAAAGGTAAAAGGATCTAGGGCTATTGATTTTCCCAATTGCCGGACTAATTCCTGACACGTTAGCTATAATCTCGCAATAATACTCTATGAGGATTACGAGTTTCGGGCTACCGTAATTATCTCTCGATCAATTACGATAATTTACTAGTAGCATTCTCTCGAACTACTTTAGTTAACAATTTATGCAACTCAGAATTATCCCACCAAAGCTTCGTTATCTCTAACCCCGCTTTTAAATTCTAGTAATTAATCTCTTAACTTACCCGAAAGTGGTGTTGTTCAACAACAATCTAACCAAGTGTTCTTTCTCAAGCAACACAAGGTAACTACACGATTAATCAAAGGCCCTTTCAATTAATCACAATACAATACATAGTTGAACAATCATTAAGAACGGCTCAATTATATCTAAACATAGTCAAAACTTCATCCAACAATTAGTTCCATCAACCCTAGATGATGGGTTTAGTTACTCATACTAGTGGATCAAAATTCACTATAACAATTCATAATCAACAATGGAAGTAAGAAGAAGAAGATGAAAACTCTTAGAAAATTCTCCGTCTTCTCTCTCTTGTTTTTGCCTCCAAAATCTCCTAAAAACAGCTCCCTCTCTCTTCTGGGCGAATTAGACTTCATATAGGTTTAGGTTAGTTGCCTTAGAAATTACATAATTGCCCCTGAATTGTTGGCCTCCGTCCGCCCGTCCGCGGCCGCGCACCTGGAGGGGACCTCCCCACATGCGTTTCTCGCTCCTTTTCGACTGGGATAACCTTCGTTTGGCCTTCCACACTCCATATTGACTCCAAAATACTCTTTATCTTCCTCCTAGCTCTGAGTGGCTCCTGCAAAGCATTAATTCTTAATTAGAGCATTTTTTTTTATCTTTTAACATTCAGATGTCAATAAAGTGTGGCTAAATTAGAGTATAAATAGTGTCTAAATTGTATAAATATAGCCTACTATAACTTGTATAACATCATACTTATGCTTACCATATCTTTTTTCATCCCAAAATATCATAAGAATAATCTTCGAAAATAGTCCACATGCCTAGCACCTTAACCTTTATCGTCAACCTCTTGTTTTTCATGTTATCTTTTTCAATCCACTGAATTAGCACATACATAAGCCTAACAACAACAGCCACAACATAATCAAACTATTTATAATAATTTTCAGCCACATCCAACCATATATATAGCCTCAACACAGCCCACAAAAAAAAGATAACGATTCCTTATGCCATGTCAATTACTATCTTGAAGATTTTAACTCAAATAACTCAAACAACACATGATTAACCTTAAGCACAACCAAGAACATGATTTACATACCTTAGGCAGTAGATACAACTTGAAATTTCAGCCATAACAACATATATATATATAGCCTTAAAATAACCCAACAAAAGATAATAACTCTTCCCCTTTCAAGTGTTATCTTGTAATTTTCATCCAATAACTTAACCAACACATAGATAAGATTAATCCCAATAAATAGGGTGTTATAAATACCTTAAAGAATCTGGAAAAACTCGAACCAAAGCTTCCCTTATCTTACAACCACCCTTAATCACACCACGACACCATAAAGACTCTCTTCTTCACTTAAGAAAACTTTTGATGTTTGATTATGGTGTATTCCTTTGGAATTTGTTTGGAGCCTTTGGGGAGCTGTTTGGGATGGTTTGGAGAGTGTGATTCTGGAAAGAGAACGAAAAATGAGCAAAGCTCATCCCAAAAATGAGATAAGAATAAGTGAAGATCGGGCCCCGACCAAGTGGGTCCCATAGGGGCCTCATGCGCAGTCTCACGAAAATACAAATATCTCTCTACACTGATGTAGTATTGATGAACGGTTTGCAGAGTTAGAAACTAGACAGATGGGGATTTAAATCCATATAAATATATACGTGTAACTCTCAATATATTGGGAGAAAACTGCCTCGCAACCTGGCCTATAAACCTGCCAATTTCTCCGAAGTGCGGTGACGTGACTTGGCGACCCTACTTTAAAAATTGATATTTTTTTAATCCGACATCGTATGTATAAATGGTTTAGAGCTTTGGAAACTAGGTCCATATACCTTTATTTTGGTATATGATATATGTCCAAAAATGACATCATAAAGTTTACGAATTAATTTCTCAAAACAACTCGTTACAAGGTAAATCTTAACTCGATATTTTCGCAACATAAATCCGATTTTTCTCATACTTTATATTCTATATACAAGCATCATATATAGTCATATCATGACTTTAAACTCATTTAAATTATGATTAGAAAGTCTCATATTCATCTTAACTTATTTAAGACTTCGGTAAACCTTTCTTATCCTTATAGAAGGATTTCGTCCTTTTTGAGCTTACTTTAGTTAATCCTATAATGACAGTGACGTCTGAAGTACGGGGTGTAGCAATTTTGCTCTATTTTCTTATTTCTTTCACCGCCAATGCTTTTCATGCGAAAATAAACTTATGTACCTTAAGAGTTTTATCAAATTGAAAAATAGTTTTACTCGCATGATGATCTCGAAAAAGAATTGAGTTGAATTCTTTTGCTCATTCATTAAATAATTGAGTTGAATTCTTTTGCTAATTCATTATCAATATTTAAAATAATTTATTTATTTTTGCGTTGGAGATATAAAAAATATAGATATTTTTGAACTCCTTCCTACTCGAACAACATTTTCTTTCAATCAAGTTTTGTGTAATATATAAAAATTACATTTAATAATTAAAAAAAATATTTTAATTAAATACAAACCTCTCTCTTTTATTATATAGTACCTTTCCCTTAGGATTATACTTGCCCTATAACAAGAATGAACGCCAAATATATTTTATGGAAATCGCCGTAATCAAATATAAGGAAAAGAGAATATAATACTCTTACTTCTCCCAAGTAATATTTATTTTAAAGATTCAATAACTAAATTTTAGTTGATTTTAAGTCCTAAGTATTAGGAAAATAATTAAATTAAAATTTTGTCTAATGTGAAATCTATTTTTAAAGGGTAAAAACGGCGAACGACATTTCGCTAATGGACTTCGTGATTTTAATATAGTCCTAGTTTGAGGGTACGAGCTTTGCGCGTGTACCCTATATAAGTGAATATACGATCTTAAAAAATTAAGTAATTATTATTAAATAATGTGTTTGAACTACTGAACAAAAATTAAAAGAAAATATAAGTTCCTAAAATTGATAAATGTTGATCTAGTTTAGCTAGTTCAATAAATAAAGAACACTGCCTTGTAAAAATTCTTATATGCTTTATTGTAATTTTTGATGATTTATGAAGGAATATATTGTCATGCCCCGAACCTGGGAGCGAGACCGGCACCCGGTGCCTCACCTAACCTGGCGTACCAAATTGCGACTAAGGGACTCTAAACATATAATGTCATAATTTGGCCATGGGGCCACCTTGAAAGACAATTTGCGAAGCAAAATATAAAACTGAATGGAAACTAGCGCTCGCTAAACATCAATATAAAGCTAGGCCGACAAAGCCGTCATAACTACTACATATGACAAACCACCAAAATATACTTACCAGACCTACAAGCCCAACATACTGTACTAACCAACAGGATATGTATACAAGCCTCTACTGATGGATATATTGTGATCGGAACAGAGCCCTGACCTACCCATAACATATATACATACATACATACATACATACATACATACATACAGAAGATGTACACGAAAATCTAGATCCGATAACTCCGAAGGATGTGGAGCTTACCGATCAGGATGAACTCTGGAAATACCTACTGAGGAGGTCTACCCGTCTGTCTATCTGAACATGCATACATGAAATGCAGCATCCCCAGAAAAGGGACGTTAGGACGAAATAACGTACCGAGTATATAAAGCAATAACATAACTGAAAACTGAAAATGAACTGATAATATAATAACTGAAAGTAACTGGGAGTCAAAGATGATCTAGAGATATACTTACCTGCTGATACTGACTCAACTCCTTCAATATAGTAAGTAAAATAAATGTTCGGCCCTATAAGGCTCGGTACGTGTAACTGCTCGGCCGTAGTAGGCTCGCTCATAGGCGTTCGACCATAATAGGCTCTGTATCTCGGCCATCCTGGGCTTGCTCATAAGCGCTCGGCCACAGTAGACTCGGTATATATAACTTACCATATGATCAGAGGTTGCCCAATAGGGGCCTGCCAATCGATTATAGCTCGATGGTGGTGAAAATACTGTAATACTGTATATGTATATGCCCTCTGCCTTGACTGGAAGAAGACAATACTAAATTAAATATAGAGTCTCGATAAGGAATAATACCGTAACTTATGAGACTAGAATAATGTGAATAAATTCATGAATACGAACTTCTCTTTATGTCTCATTATTAACCCATGTAGCTACGAGATCATGCCAAAATGAAGGAAGGGCTTAGCCTTAACATACCTTATCACAATCTTTCCAATCACCAAGTTGAACTCGCCTCTTCTCATCTTAATCTACAACAACGATAATAATACTATCATTAAGTTACGAAACGTATAACTATCGCACAACGAACTACATGCTTATTTTGTATTAAAACGAACATCATCTCCCCTATAATCCTTACTTCCTCCAAATTCAAGATAACACCAACAACATCAAAAACAACAATAACAACATATATATATATATATATATATATATATATATATATATATATATATATATATATATATTATTTTCTAACCTTATGTACACCACACAATACTACAAAATAGCCCAACACACCCCAATCTCTTCATACACAAAACGATCACCGTAGTAGTGTCAACAACCCGAAAATGTTACGACGAACGACCAGACCAACATCTTGCATTTATGTAGTGTTTATCCACACCCTTCATCCTCCAAAACTCCACAAAACAATAGTAAATCATGCAGCCCAACAGCAACACCAAACAGTCCACAAAACAATCCATAAACCAGTCTGCTACAAGTGAATAACTCGAACTCACGGCTTCCGATCACCATCCCATGAGTTCTTACAAATATAGAACAACTTACCATGCATCTACAACTGTAAAGAATGGATTAAAGAGAGCAGTAACTTACCTTATTTGAGGGATAACTCAGCTCCTATCTTGGTTCTTCAAACTCTAGGCTTTACCTCCAATTAGAACTTGAAAGGGAGAGAAAATCAATTGGCGTTTGTGGGAAAGTTTTGGGAGGATTTTTGCAGAGATTAAGTTTGGTTATTTTACCCTATTATCATCCTAATATATGAAGGGTATAGGCCTTTAAAAAGGCCTCTTTGAACGACCCGAACTGGCCCAGTTTTGGATGACCCAAACTGGCCCAGTTTTGAATTCTCGTTTACTCAAGTAGGTGACAGTCTGCGCAGTCTCGCAAATATGCCGATATCTCTCTACTCTGATATCGTATTGACAAACGGTTTAATGAGTTGGAAAATAGACTCATAGATATTCAATTTTATGGGTGGAACATCCCATAAATCTAAGTATTTTTGGAGAAAATCGCAGTTACATTTGACCCAAAGTTTCAGTAAAACTTATGAACGTAACTTGTGATGACTTTCATCAACTTTTGTTCCACCACTCGCTTGACTTCAAAATATAACACACGACTATCATACGAATAACATAACTCATAACATAACCTCCTTATAATGTTAAACACCATGGTCTCACCCCAAAAGTACATGCTATAACATTCCCAACTTGTCGGCTTTCGACGAAATATTATTTTCTTCAATTCCTTTAGCTTGTGAACCTTCCAACCCTCTTTGTACTTGTTGTTCATGATCTTCAATATTTGTAACTTTCAAGGTAACATGATTAACTTGATTTATATATTTTCAAAGATGATCTCATTTTTGTGTCCTACATTAGTTTGCTCATGACGCAGTTTTAAGTACGAAAATATAGGGTGTAACATCGTTCCCCCCTTGGGAACATTCGTCCTCGAATGTTTACTTTTAGAGACTTTGGAAAAAGTTTGCTAGATTTTCCTCCGTACACTGGACTATAACCAACATGCATGCAGCCAGAAAATATATTATGCTTGCCACACATGGCCAATGTCTATAAATAACAACACTTTGCCTCAAACAGTCGTAAATCATAAATACTGAAAGTCAGGAAATAAGAGCTTACCTGATGACTTACTAGCCCGAATAGAGTTGTGCTGTAGCATCCCATCTCGAGCCATATCTTCAGTTTGAAATAGGTGGGGATATTTATACTTCATTTCTTCCTCCGCTTCCCATGTCATCTCTTCCACATTCTTGCTTCTCCATAAAACCTTCACGGAGGCTACCTCCTTATTTCGTAGCTTGGGGATTTGTCGATCTAGGATGACAACTGGAATTTCCTTGTATGATAAGTCCTCAGTAATCTGTACATCATCTGTGGACACCACTCTAGTAGGATTGTCACTGCATTTTCGTAGCATAGATACGTGAAAAACCGGATGGACTGACTCCAATTCTGAGGGCAATTCTAACTCATAAGCTACTTAGCCCACTCTCCGAATAATCCTGTAAGACCCAATATACCGTGGGCTAAGCTTTCCTTTCTTGCCAAACCTCATCACGCACTTCATAGGGGATACCTTTAAGAATACCCAGTCATTAACCTCGAACTCTAAGTCTCGTCGCCGCATGTCAGAATATGACTTCTGGCGACTCTGAGCTATCAACAGTCGCTCCCGGATAAGCTTTACTTTCTCTACAGCCTGCTGAACTAGGTCTGGCCCATGTAACCCAGATTATCCAACATCAAACCACCCTATAAGAGATCTGCACTTACACCCATACCAAGCCTTGTATGGAGCCATCTGGATATTGGAGTGGTAACTGTTATTATATGCAAACTAGACAAGAGGTAGATGTTCATCCCAACTTCTTTTAAAATCAAACACACATGCTCGTAACATATCCTCGAGTGTCTGAATTGTGCGCTTGGCTTGTCCATCAGTCTGTGGATGAAAAGCTGTGCTGAGATTCACCTGAGTCCCTAGACCTCTCTGAAATGACCTCCAAAAATGTACTGTAAACTGGGACCTACGGTCAGATATAATAGATAATGGTACTTCGTGTAGCCATACTATCTCCTTAATATATAACTTTGCATAATCTTCTGCTGTATATGTAGATCTGGCCGGTAGAAAATGAGCTGATTTAGTGAGCCTATCGACTATCACCCATATAGAATCGAACTTATGATGAGAACGAGGTAAACCCTTGACAAAGTCCATGTTTTTCGCCTCCCATTTCCATGTCGGGATCTCTATAGTTTGCATTAGACCTCCGGGCTTCTGATGCTCTATCTTCACCTGCTGGCAACTAGGACACTGGTCGACAAACTCAACAATGTTCTTCTTTATATCATTCCACCAGTACACATCCTTAATGTCATGATACATCTTCGTCGACCCAGGATGAGTGGAGTACCACGAATAATGTGCCTCTGACATAATCTTGTCTTGTAGCCCTGCTACATCTGAAACCACGCAAACGACCTCTGTCTCTGAGAACCCCATCTCCCTTGAGCTCTAACAATGGATTCTTCTGTTGCGGAACTCGCTCTCTCAACTCGACCAACTCTAGGTCCTCGTACTGCCTTTCCTTAACTTCAGCTATGAGAGATGGTTTTGCAGTGTTTCGGAGTACAACTCCACCATCGTCGGAATCTACTAACTGAACCCCCAAACAAGCTAATTGATGAATCTCTCTAGTTAATTGTATTTTCTCGACCTTTACATGTGCTAAGCTACCCATAGACCGGCGACTTAAGGCGTCTGCTACAACATTAGCTTTCCCTGGATGGTAGAGAATTTTAACATCGTAATCTTTCAATAACTCAAGCCATCGCCTCTGTCGCAAATTCAACTCTTTTTGCTTGAATATATATTGTAGACTTTTATGATCTGTAAATACTTCAACATGAACACCATATAAATAATGCTGCCATATCTTAAGTGCATGGGCAATCGCAGCTAACTCGAGATCGTGGGTTAGATAATTCTTCTCGTGCTTCCTTAACTGCCTTGAAGCATACACAATTACCTTCCCATGTTGCATCAGGACATATCCTAATCCAACACCTGAGGCATCATAATACACGGCATAACCCTCTGGAAGTGTTAGAACTGGCGCTGAGGTCAACCTGTTCTTAAGATCTTGGAAACTCCGCTCGCAAGCCTCCGTCCATTGATACTTAGTTGATTTCTGCGTCAACTTCGTCAATGGTGCCGAAAGGGAAGAAAAACCCTCTACAAACCTCCGGTAGTATCCTGCTAAGCTTAGAAAGCTACGAACCTCTGTCGGAGTGGTAGGTCTAGGCCAAGATTTCACGGCCTCAATCTTCTGAATGTCTACCTTTATACCTTCATCGGATACAATATGCCCCAAGAATGCTACAGACTTCAACCAGAACTCACATTTAAAAAACTTAGCATACAACTTACAATCACAGAGGGTTTAGAGTACCGCTCGCAAGTGGTCCACATGCTCATCCTCTAAACTTGAATATACCAGAATATCATCAATAAATACTTTCAACAGATCTAAAAATGGCCGGAATAGGATATTCATCAAGTCCATAAATACGGTGGGTGCATTCGTCAACCCGAAGGACATGACAAGGAACTCGAAGTGGCCATATAAGGTCCTGAAGGCTGGCTTCGGAATATCTTTCTCCCGAACTCTGACCTGGTGGTATCCCGATCTCAAATCTATCTTTGAAAAGAATCTAGCCCCCTGCAACTAATCAAACAAGTCATCGATCCTTGGAAGTGGATACTTATTCTTAATAGCTACCCTGTTCAGCTGCCTATAATCGATACACATCCTCAACGAGCCATCTTTCTTCCGCACAAAGAGTACCGGTGCACCCCAAGGTGAGGTACTGGGCCTGATGAAACCTTTCTCCAACAAATCTTTTAACTGCTCTTTCAACTCCTTTAATTCAGCAGGTGCCATTCTATACAGAGGGATGGATATTGGTTGAGTTCCTGGAAGCAAATCGATGCTAAGATCAATCTATCGCTCATGAGGAATACTTGGAAGCTCATCTGGAAACACATCTGCATACTCTTTGATTATGGGAATAGACTGAAGTGTAGGTATCTCAGCATCTGCATCTCTAACTCACACAATATGATAAATGCACCCTTTTGCAATCGTTTTCCTCGCCTTCAAATAGGAAATAAACCTACCTTTGGGTGTCGCTGTATTACCTACCCATTCAAGGACTGCCTCACCCGAAAAATGAAATTTGGCTGCCTTTGCTCGGCAATCAACTGTGGCATAGCAAGCTGCCAACCAGTCCATGCCCATGATAGCATCAAAATCCATCATCTCTAGCTCAACTAGGTCAGCTGAGGTCTGACGACTACAAACTGTCACCGTACAACCTCGGTAAAACCGTCTAGCAATAATCGATTCTCCGACCGGTGTAGATACCGCAAAAGAATCACTTACTATTTCAGGCACAATACCAAACTTCCCCGAGACAAATGGGGTAATATATGATAAAGTAGATCCTGTGTCGATCAAGGCATAAGCATCGTGAGAGCAAATGGTCAATATACTTGTCACAACGTCTGGTGAAGACTCCTGGTCCCGTCGACCCGCTAAAGCATAGATACAGTTCTGATTAGCACCTGAACTGGAACATCTACCTCTGCTTCGACCTCTACCAGCCAAAGATTGATACTCGCGCCCTGAAGGATGCACATACATAGATGATCCTGTTGTTGAACTTGCTGGTTGTGCCATACCCCCAGAATCTCTATTTGGGCAATATCGCATCATATGCCCCGGACGCCCATATGTATAACAAGCATCAGAACCTGCTCGACATTGGCCCAAGTGTCCTCTACCAAAGATGTCACACCGCGGTGGAAATGACCATGTCTGCCTTAAACCTCGCCGTTGTTGCAAAACTGACGCCCGTGAGCTCTCACCTAGTCCTGACCGAGTATAGTGGTCATACCTGTAACCTTGTAACTGAGGTGGCGGAGGCTTAGGTGGACGTCCGAAGTACTGGGGCCTATAACTACCTTGAGACTGCCCATGAGACTTAGGAAATCTCATCCTCTTATGCTGCCCTTGCTAAGTCCTCTCTGTACCTTGCTGTCAATGCCTACCCCTTTCTATATTCTGAGTGAATGCTTGAATCCAGGAGATATCCATATTATCATACAATGCAACGGCGACACATGCCTCGGTCAACTCTGGGGCTAACCCTGCTATAAACCTGTGGATCTTGTCATGCATAGAAATAACTATGGATGGTGCATATCTGGCTAATGAGTCAAAATGGAGACTATAATCTCGAACACTCATATTGCCCTGCTGAAGGGCTAAACACTGATCGATCCGAGCCTGTCGGATCTCCCGCGGTAAGTACTAGTCAAGGAAGGCATCTGAAAAATTCTCCCAACTAGCTTGAGGTGCATCACGTGCCCTGGACCTCTCCCATCCCTCGTACCAAAGGATGGCTATATCTCGGAGTCAAAAAGCTGCTAGCTCAACTGCCTCTTTCTCTATGGCATGCATAACCCGAAAGATCCTGTGAAGCTGATCTATAAAATCCCGCGGGTCCTCCCTCTGATCTGCCCCCGTGAACTCTAGGGGACTCAAAGCAATAAACTCTCGGACCTTTGAACTCCCAGACCCCTCAGAAGATCCTGTACTAGCTGATGCCCTAGCTTGTTGCTGGGTAGATACCAATTGTGTCAACAAATACACCGCACTCCTCAAGTCCTGATCTGGTAGAAGTGGAGGGGGAACTGGATGTGTGGTATCCCTAGGAATCTCCTCAGGTGGTGGAGGAGCCGGTAATGGATGAGTAGGGGTCTCGCCTTAGACCTCAGACTGGGACCCATCTACTGAGGGTACCCTGCTGGTCCCCTCACCTGTTGTTGTATCTCCCCTCTGGCTAGTCGTAGTCTTCCTAGTCACCGTCATCTGTGTATGCAAACACCAACACATAAGTTTAACTCATATTTCCTATACCTTTGTTCTACAACACAATTTAGATTTGAAAGAAGGGTAACCAACTCCTAAATGCCATGTAGCTCCCTACTTATATAATGTGGAGCACAACACATCTATAAACAAGATCCTACTAGACACGGCTTGTAGACTCCCTAGGACAGAACTGCTCTGATACCAAGTTTGTCATGCCCCGAACCTGGGAGCGAGACCGGCACCCGGTGTCTCACCTAACTTGGCGTACCAAATTGCAACTAAGGGACTCTGAACATATAATGTCATAATTTGGCCATGGGGCCACCTTGCAAGACAATTTGTGAAGCAAAATATAAAACTGAATGGAAACTAGTGCTGACTAAACATCAATATAAAGCTAGGACGACAAGGCCGTCATAACTACTACAGCTGACAAACCACCAAAATATACATACCAGGCCTATAAGCCCAACATACTGCACTAACCAACAAGATATGTCTACAAGCCTCCACTGATAGATATATTGTGATCGGAACAGGGCCCCGACCTACCCATAACATATATACATATATACAGAAGATGTACACGAAAACCTAGACCCGATAACTCCGAAGGATGTGGAGCTTACTGATCAGGCGGAACTCTAGAAACACCTACTGAGGAGGTCTACCCGTCTGTCTATCTGAACCTGCATGCATGAAATACAACGTCCCCAGAAAAGGGACGTCAGTACGAAATAATATACCGAGTATGTAAGGCAATAACATAACTAAAAACTGAAATTGAACTGATAATATAATAACTGAAAGTAACTGGGAGTCAAAGATGATCTGGAGATATACTTACCTGCTGATACTGACTCAACTCCTTTAATATAGTGAGTAAAATAAATGTTCGGCCCTATAAGGCTTGGTACGTGTAACTGCTCGACCGTAGTAGGCTCGCTCATAGGTGCTGGACCATACTAGGCTCTATATCTCGGCCATCCTGGGCTCGCTCATAGGCGCTCGACCACAGTAGGCTCGGTATATATAACTTACCATCTGATCAGAGGTTGCCTAATAGGAGCCTCCCCACCGATTATAGCTCGATGGTGGTGAAAATACTGTAATACTGTATATGTATAGGCCCCCTGCTCTCTTGACTGGAAGAAGACAATACTAAATTGAATATAGAGTCTCGATAAGGATAATACTGTAACTTATGAAACTAGAATAATGTGAATAAATGCATGAATAAGAACTTCCCTTTATGTCTCATTATTAACACATGTAGCTACGAGATCATGCCAAAATGAAGGAAGGGCTTAGCCTTAACATACCTTATCACAATATTTCCAATCACCAAGTTGAACTCACCTCTTCNAAATTGAATATAGAGTCTCGATAAGGATAATACTGTAACTTATGAAACTAGAATAATGTGAATAAATGCATGAATAAGAACTTCCCTTTATGTCTCATTATTAACACATGTAGCTACGAGATCATGCCAAAATGAAGGAAGGGCTTAGTCTTAACATACCTTATCACAATATTTCCAATCACCAAGTTGAACTCGCCTCTTCTCACCTTAATCTACAATAATAATAATAATACTATCATTAAATTACTAAACGTATAACTATCGCACAACGAACAACATGCTTATTTTGTATTAAAACGGACATCATCTCCCCTATAATCCTTACTTCCTCCAAATTTAAGATAACACTAACAACATTAAAAATAACAATAACAACATATATACATTATTTTCCAACCTTATGTACACCACACAATACTACAAAATAGCCCAACACACCCCAATCTCTTCATACACAAAATGACCACCGTAGTAGTGTCAACAACTCGAAAATGTTACGGCGGACGACCAGCCCAACATCCTGAATTTATGTGGTGTTTATCCACACCCTTCATCCTCCAAAACTCCACAAAACAATAGTAAATCACACAGCCCAACAGCAACGCCAAACAGTTCATAAAACAATCCACAAAACAGTCCGCTACAAGTGAATAACTCGAACTCACGGCTTCCGATCACCGTCCCGTGAATTCTTACAAATATAGATCAACTTACCATGAATATAAAACTGTAAATAATGGATGAAAGAGCGCAGTAAACTTACATTATTTGTGGGATAACTCAGCTCCTATCTTGGTTCTTCAAACTCTAGGCTTTACCTCCAATTAGAACTTGAAAGGGAGAGAAAATCAATTGGGGTTTGTGGGAAAGTGTTAGGAGGATTTTTGCACAGATTAAGTTTGGTTATTTTGCCCTATTATCATCCTAATATATGAAGGGGATAGGCCTTTAAAATGGCCTCTTTGAATGACCTGAACTAGCCCAGTTTTGGACGACCCGAACTGGCCTAGCTTTGGATTCTCGTTTAAGCAAGTAGGTGACAGTCTGCACAGTCTCGCAAAAATGCCGATATGTCTCTACTCCGATATCTTATTGACAAATGGTTTAATGAGTTTAAAAATAGACTCATAGGTATTTAATTTGATGGGTGGAACACCCCATAACTCTAAGTATATTAGGAGAAAATCACAGTTACATTTGACCCAAAGTTTCAGTAAAACTTATGAACGTAACTTGTGATGACTTTCATCGACTTTTGTTCCACCACTCGCTTGACCTCAAAATATAACACACGACTATCATACAAATAACATAACCTCCTTATCATGTTAAACACTCTGGTCTCACCCCAAAAGTACATGCTATAACATTCCCAACTTGTCGGCTTTCGACGAAATATTATTTTTTTCAATTCTTTTAGCTTGTGAACCTTCCAACCCTCTTTGTACTTGTTGTTCATGATCTTCAATATTTGTAACTTCCAAAGTAACATGATTAACTTGATTTATATATTTTCAAAGATGATCTCATTTTTAGGTCCTACATTAGTTTGTTCACGACGCAGTTTTACATACGAAAATATAGGGTGTAACATATATGATGAAAAGTCTTGTTATTTTTGTTACCTTATACTGAAAACAAGTAACAAATAATACCATGATATAGCTAGTTTTTCTATTTCTAATATCTTTTACCACTAGTGCTCTTCTTGTGAAAATAAATTTATGTAACTTAGGAGTTTTATCAATTTAAAAAATAATTTTACTACATGAAGATTTTGAAAAAGAATTGAATTAGATTCTTTTTCTAATTACTTAATTCAAAGATTTTAATTTTTTTTGTTTTGTTTTTGTATTGGGGCTTTGTGTTGTTAAAATAACATAGAAAATATAGATAATTTTTTAACTCGATCATAATTTTTCTCTTAATTAATTTTTAAATAATATTTCAAAATTACATTGAATAATTAAAACAATAATTAATTAAGTACATGCCTCTTACTTTTAATAGTTACAATCTATAGAAGTTTCCCATAATAATAAGTTCCCTATAAGAAGAATGAATGTAAAATATATTTATATGGAAATTGCCGTGAGGAACTATAAGGAAATAGAAAAGTCTTACATAATACGTAGTTCAAAAAGCTCTCTCTCTTTGCTCTCAGCGTATGTTAGGGTGACTTGCTAACGTACGCACGATTGGCCATGGGAGGCAGAGGAAGACCTAAGAGAAACACGACTAAGATTCCAATTGTGGAAATCAAAATTGCGAACAATCGGAAAACCGGAGTGAACAACGAACAATCACCAAAGGGGAACTCTGGAAGTGAGGAGAGGCAGACACCAACGACGACGATCGGCGAGCAGCAACTTCAATCAAAAGGCAAAGAGCAAATGAATTCGGCGAAATTGGCTGCAATCTCTGAACCAAACGACAAGAGTAACCACGGGACTTCAGAGGAATACGAAGGAGACACCCATGGCGGAACCCTAGATACGAGATTGGAATCACATGATCCCACAATTAAAGCTTCAACAATACAAAGTGAAGAAGCTATGAATAACAAAAGGAAACTATCTATGCCTAATGAGATGATAACAGAACCAATTGAAGCACAAAGGGCAATAAGCAAGCCTATGGGTGACACGAATGAAATGCAAAAGGGCATTGAACAACACAAGGCTACGAGTGAGGTTCGAACATGAACAAGTGTGGTAAATGGAAACAAATTGGCATCCAGGGGCATGAGTTTGTAATACATAACCCCAATGATTGTAGAGGGTGAGAAGATAGTCCAGTTGGATCAAGAGAAAATATACAAAGAAAGCCAGAAGTGGAGAACAACTATAATCCTCTATGTAATTGGAAATTCACCATCCATAGGAGCTGTAGAAAGGTTTCTCTAACTCAAAATGGAAGTTCGAACAAAAGCCACAAATTTACTATCACCAGGAGGACTATTTTGTCATCAGATTTAGCAGCATGGAGGAAATAGATGAGGTAATGTTCTTAGGACCTCATACTATTAACAATAGGCCTGTGATTCTGAGGTTACGGACCCCTGAGTTCAACTTGTATGATGAAGTGCTGAGTACCATACCAGTATGGATTAGACTACCTAATTTGCTGTTAAGCTGCTGGAGTATGAGAACCCTAAGTAAAATTGAAAGTAGCTTGGGAAATCCACTGTTTGATGATGATTGTACAACTAGTGTAGCTCGGATATCCTATGCTAGATTACTGATTGAAATGGATATTACACGTCTATTACCAAAGTATGTGAAAGTGCAGGATCCAAAAGGAAATGTCTTTGAGCAACAAGTAGAGTATGATTGGGAACCAGAATTCTGCACAAAATGTCATGAGATAGGACACAGTTGTAAACCTGCGACTACTCATAAAGGGAACTCAAAGCCAGACAAGAATAAAAACCAGAAAATGAAATAGGTTTGGAGGAAGAATGAAAGTAATATGGCAAAAGAGGCATCCATTGAACCAGTAAAGATAGTTGCGTCCCAGAAGTCTAAAAAAGCTGCTGAAGTTGTAAAGATAACTGAACCCCAACAACAAGTCTCAACTGATAAGTGGACAGAAGTTAGAGGAAAATCTGAGGAGATTAATATTTATACGCAGTTTCATGACCCAATTCCTCCTATAGGCCGTGATGGCGCCCAACGTCGTTGCTAGGCAAGCTAACGTTGAACTAGCCATATATTTATTCCTTTTAATAACTTTAAAGTAGTTGATTTTATTTATTAAGTAAATAAAAAGTGAAAAATTTAATAAAGTAAAAGCGTACACTAATAAAAGAGCAAATATGATGAAATAAATAATAAAAAGTCATAAAGTGTCTATTAGCATGTTCCCAAACCCCGCTGTCACAAGTGAATGAGCACTAGTAGAATATACAAAACACCTAAGCTACTGTCTGAAAGTGAGATTGACAGAAAGTAAATACAAAAGAGAGAGATTATGGGTACTGCAGAACGAACTAGAGAGCAGCTCACCACTAAGCCTCCGGATAATGGGGGTGCGCGCCTGAATGGACACCAGATGAACCTGTATGATATCTTGTACGATTAGTGTAGAAGTGTAGCGTGAGTACATAAACAACATGTACCTAGTAAGTATCCAGTCTAACCTCGAAGAAGTAGTGACGAGATGTCAACATTTGCACTTACTATGGGCCAGCAAATAAAATATAGAAATTCTAAATAGGCATGGAATATGTGAATAATAATAATAACACAATAGCAAGCAGTGAATAAATGATTCTTTAATTGATAGTAAATTCCAAAATCTCCAACTAACACTTACTAGTTCCAAATCAATTTCGGTCATTAAATAAATTATAACCTCTCAAGCCATAAAATAATATCAAGGGTAATCGAGCTCCGAGTATTATCACACACAATTTATGCCGAGGTCGTACGACCCAATCCAAAATACTGTGTGCATTGCTGAGGGTCGAACGACACGAACCATAGATGCATCTATTATACTGCCGAGGCGAACGACCTGCTCCCATGAGAGTAGGGAAGTATACCTCGGAAGTACTTGCGACGAGAGAGGACATGGATTTCTTAGAGTTATTTTGTATTTCCTCAATTCTTCCTAGAAATAAGAAATCTAAGTATAAAATTTGCAACTTTAAAATCCCTAGCCTCAGCTCTATTCAAAATAATTAATATGCATAATAAACACAATGGTACAATTAAGGCATGATGTGGATCTAAGACTACCCGAACATATCATGGAATATAGCTACACACAGATTCTCGTTACCTAGTGCGTACGTAGCTCCCCACACAAGTAATACATAATAAGATACACCTAGGGGGATGAGTTCCCTCTTACAAGGTTAGGCAAGAGACTTACCTTGTCTCAAAGCTCGCTTTCCGGCCCACGAATTCACTCTAAAGTCTCAACTTGGTGCCGAACAATCTGAAACTAGCCAAATATTATATAAATCAATCAATATACACTCACAAGTTCGCAATTTAGCTATTAGAGTAATTACCCAACCCAAATTGGAAGATTATTAAAATTCACCCAGTGCCCACGTACCCGGATTTCGAAAATTTTTGAATATAAATGTTATCCATAACCTCACAAACTCAAATATATAATTTTCATCCAATTCCATAATTATTTTTGTGGTTAAATCCCATTTTTATCAAAACCTAGGTTTTTCAACTAAACCCACAATTTTTACAATTTATGTGTTAAGAATGCATGTATTAAACTCATATTGTATAGAAATTACTTACCTCAAAGTGCTAGGTGAAAGCCCCTCTTCAAGAGCTCTAAAATCGTCCAAGAAATGAAGGAAATGAACCAAAATAGCCTAAGTCCCGATATTAAATGAACCTCAATGCCCCAACGATTTTTTCTTATGCGGGTCCTGGGGCGCACTTGCGATGCCGCACCTGCGGAAAATCCATTGCAGGTGCGGTCCTAGCCAAGGCTACATCCCTTCGCTTCTGCGGACGGGGTCCCGCTTCTGCGGAAGACCTGTCGCACCTCCGACCCAAGCCTGGTCGGCCTCCATTTCGCATCTGCGGCCCTATTATCGCAGAAGCGAGGCCGATCCTGTGGAACTCCTTTCTCTTATGCGGGCCACTGACCACCAATCCAAGATCGCTTTTGCGATCAAAATCTCACACCTGTGGCCAAAATCTCGCAGGTATGGACGCACCAGAACTGGTGCACCATCAATCCTTCATGCAGATCTCTAAGTCTGAGTCTGATTCTAATTCGTTTCGCATTCGGGGGCCCCTCGCACATCCAACAACATAATACGGACCGGTTCGCGTGATCGAAACACCAAAATAACATCTAGAAATACAAATCGGACGCCAAAATACGTGAATCGAATTATGAAACTCAAAAACTTCTAGAAACACTTCCGCGCATCCGATTCATATCAAATCAACTCAGAATGATGCCAAATTTTACGTGCATGTCATAAATCACCATACGTAGCTATTCCTAGGTTTGGATCCCAAACGAACCTTGATAACACCAAAACCTACTTCAAACCAATTTTTAAAAAGTTAAAAACCTTCAATGCGCCAACTTTCAATATTAAGCGCTGAAACGCTCCCGGGTCATCCGAAACCCAGTCCGAACATACGCCCAAGTTCAAAATCATCATACGAACCTTTTGGGACCGTCAAATTCTAATTTCGAGATTGTTTACTAAAAATATTGACCTAAGTCAAACTTAACCTTTTTAAGCCAATATTAAGAAACTAAGTGTTCCGATTTCAACCCAAACCTTTCCAAACCCGAACTAACCATCCTCACAAGTCATAAAATAGTAAAAGCACATACGAAGAGTCTTATTTAGGGAACATGGATCTAGAAAACGAAATAATCGGTCGGGTCATTACACACAGAATGGTTTCAACCTTCTCGAGCATAGGGATATCCAAAATCAGTAGAAATGGTCTGCCTATGATAGAGGGCAAAGTAGTAATAGGAGTGAAGAAGGGGGCTCAAATTTCTACTTTATCCCACAATGATAGTTACATAGAATGTGAGAGGTTTGAATAAAAACTTACAAACAAAAGGAGTTAAATGAGTTTATAAAGGAGAATAAGTTAGGACTAATTGCTATACTAGAGGATAGGATGGATGGTCACAAAGCTGGGAAAATAAAAATAAAAATAGCTCGAGGTTGGAGTTGGGTGTCAAATATGAGCAACAACTACGAAGGGAGAATATGGATAATTTGGAATACAAGCATACTTGACTTTTATATGCTGGATACATGCCCCCAATATATACATGGGCAAGTCAGAATATACAATTTGAAACTAGAGTTCCAATTTACTGCTATCTATGGGCTGCATACTATATAAGACATGGGGAGTTTATGGGATAGTTTCAGAGGACTCACATAAATAATTCAGGGGCCTTGGCTAGCAATGGGAGACTACAACTCTATATTAACTATGGAGACATGCAAAATGGGACACCCATACAAGATATAGAAACAAAGGATTTTAAGGAGTATATATTTGAATGTGGGTTGACTGAGTTAATTACAATTGGTAGAGAATACACATGGACAAACAACTATGTCTATAGCAGGATTGACAGGGCCTTAGCCAACTCAGATTGGGTCACAATGCTTCCAACAATACAAGCACTAGTGATGGAACCATACTTCCCGGATCACTCTCTACCGTGGATAAAGTTTGGCAAGCAACAAAGCAAATGAGCTAAACCTTTTAGATTCTTTAAATGCTTGGCAGAGAGTTCAGAGTTTCTACCATTAGTAGAGACTTGATGGAAGGAAACTAAAGAACATGGGTGTATGGAAAGGGTATGGAATAAGTTGAAATCAGTCAAAGCTAAGATGAAGCATTTGAACACCAGACAATTCAAAGGGGTGGATGACATAATAAAGGATATTAGAAGACAACTGCAAGAAACACAAGAGCAGATGGGTAATAATATTCAGCAGCCAATTCTCATACAAGAAGAGAAGAAATTGAAAGGACAACTAGAGAAATAGAGTATGATTGAGGAAAGTATCTATAGGCAGAAGTCTAGTGTCATGACCCAAAATCACACATGTGGTGATGCGCCTATCTTAATACTAGGCAAGCCGACAACCTCAATATACCACAATTTCTTTTAAGCTTGAAAATATAATATCTAAATTTAATAGAAAACCTCACATATACTGATATGAATGCACTTCCAAAACCTGGTGTCACTGAGTACATGAGCATCTATACATTTCAAGTCTGGGAAAATCCGGTCTATAATAATCTGAGACTAAATATAATAAACAAAGGATAGGGAAGGGGAGATAAGGTCTGCGAAACATAGAAACTACCTCTGAATCTCCGAAAAATCAACCGTGCAAAAGAATCAACACCCAATGTGTCCAAGATCACCTGGATTTGCACACGAAGTGCAGGGTGTAGTATGAGTACAACCAACTCATTAAGTAACAATAATAAATAAGGAACTGAAAGTAGTGACGAGTTTCTCAGCTAAGTCCAAATACAGTACTTTCCAACATGAAAGAGTAGGCATGCTCTCAAGTTCAACATTTAAAATTTCACAGAAATTTCATATCAAATTTGACTGAAACAAAAAATAATATTTTTTCGAAATTTCCAAAATAGATATATGACAGCTGAAATGCAACAAGTAATGAAATCAATGCATCCTCTAAGAATAACAGTTACTCAGTCCTCCCATTCACTCAAACCTTACAGTCACTCTTTCCTCACAGTCACTCATCACTCGGCACTCGACACTCGCACTCGACACTCACACTCAGTAGGTACCTGTGCTCACTTGGGGTGTGTACAAACTCTGGAGGGACTTCTTCAGCTCAAGCTCTATATCAAGCTAATCATGGCATAAATCAATGAAACATGATACGGCATGCAGCCCGATCCGATAATATTCTCTCAATTAGGCCCTCAGCCTCACTCAGTCATCAACTGTAACGACCCGGCTAGTCGTTTTGAGTATTATAATCCTATCCCCCCATTTAATGCTCTATTTATGCTTTACATTTGTTATGTGACTTGCCAAGGGTGATTAGTTCGGGTTCGGTGAGGTTTTGGAATAAATTAAAACACTTAGTTCTAAGGTTTAAAGTTTAAGTTAAAATAGTGACCAGATATCGACTTATGTGTAAACGACCCCGGAATAGAGTTTTGATGATTCCAATAGCTCTTTATGGTGATTTTGGACTTAGGAGCCTGTCCGAAATATTATTTGGAAGCTCGTATCTAAATTATACTTGAAATGGCAAAAATAAAAATTTAAGTTTGGAAGTTTATCCGGGGAGTTAAATTTTTAATATCGGGGTCGGAATCCGATTCTAAAAAATTTGAATAGGTCCGCTTATGTCATTTATGACTTGTGTGCAAAATTTGAGGTCAATCGGACGTGCTTTGATAGGTTTTGACGTCGTTTGTAGAAATTTGAAATTTCAAAGTTCATTATGCTTGAATTGGGGTATGATTTATGGTTTTAGCATTGTTTGACGTGATTTAAAGGCTCGATTAAGTTCATATGATATTTTAGGGCTTGTTGGTATATTTGGTTGAAGTTCCGGGGGCTTCAGGTGAGTTTCTGTCACGACCCCAAACTCCCTCCGTAGGATGTCATGATAGCACCTAGTCTCTAAGACTAGGTAAGCCTATCAATGCGGAATAATAATAAATATCTGAAATAAATAAACTACAATTCAAACAATTTTAACTCCCAAAACCCTATAGAAATAAGTCACAAGCTTCTAAGAATTTATTCTCAATGTCTCTATATGTCAAGGTCTAAATAAAATATAAGGAAGCAACATAAAATGATAGAAGGGGACTCCGGAGTCTGCGGACGCTGGCAAATATACCTCGAAGTCTCCGTGTGCAGCTAACTCACTGACGTCTAGGCTGGTAAAAATATACATGGATCTGCACAAAAAGATATGCATAAGTGTAGTATGAGTACACCACAGCGGTATCCATTAAGTGCCAACCCTAACCTCGATAGAGTAGTGACGAGGTCAGGTGAGGCCCTATTGGAATATAATAATGGCATGGTAAAATGTTTATCAATGTAGCAAAATAAAATGACATTGGAAATGAATCAAATAGTATGTCACATTTAATGACACCAAATAATTGCAAATAATATCTCGTGGAA
>AWOL01S0000753.1:9284-20503 GCA_000715115.1 Nicotiana otophora
AGGGGTAAACGTGATAGAGACCGATGAAGAATGGGACTCAGAGGGGTGAATTGGACTCATTCAAGAAGGGGATAATTCTGAAACATCTCTAGTCACTCTCACACCTATCAAGGTACAGACTCAGGCACCAATTGAAGTTGAGGTAGCTGCACCAACTTCGTTTGAGGTTGAAGTAACAACGCCCTTCACCATGATGGTAGAACCTACGCCATCTTATAAGTGTAATGCTATACCATGGGATTATGTTGCGGAAGCAAGAAGGAAAGGAAATGCAAGAATGGTAGAAACAGGTGCAGCGCAAGGCATGACCAGAAATGGTAGGATTTATACACTCGAGTATTTGGGAGGAACAAGCAAAAAAGCTGTCTCTAAACCGCCTGTCATTGAGACTGGCGCAGATAATCTTTGGAGAAAGGTGTAGGCAATAGAGTATTCTGTGGCTGATCATTTGAACAAAGCCCCTGCTCATATATCCATTTTATCACTGTTGCAAAACTCTGAGGCACATAGGAATGCCCTGATGAAGGTGTTGAATGAAGCCTATGTACCTAACAATATCACTAGTGGAGAGATCACCAACATGGTAGGGCAAGTGTTGGAAAGCCACAAGATCACTTTTCATGAAGACGAGCTACCACCAGAAGGACTATGTTACAATAGGGCACTGCATATCACAATGCAGTTTGAGGACAAGTTTATTGCCATAGTCCTGATATATGGGGGTTCGAGTCTCAACATATGTCCACTAACTACTCTGAAAAGATTGGTTAAAGGCATGCACGAAATACGAGGAGGAAGTATGAATGTGAAAGCATTTGATAGGTCTCAAAGGGCCACAATTGGGGAGACCAACCTCAGCCTACAGATGGTCCCAACATGGTTTGATGTTGAGTTTCAAGTGTTGGACATATCCGCTACCTACACCCTATTGTTGGGACGACCTTGGATACATGCATCTGAGGCCGTAGCTTCTACGCTACATCAGATCATGAAGTTTGAGTGAAACCATCAGGAAGTGATCATCCATGGGGATGGAAGTAATCCCATTTACACCAATCCAACTATTCCGGTCATCGAGAATAGAAGGAAGTTGGGTGGAGAACATACCATTGCATCGAGCGTGTCAACGCAATTGAAAAGGACAAATGGTAGAGCAGTAAGATAGAAGGCATATTGGCATGGACATGGTAAAAACCTGGCAGGGTTCTCGGTAAGAATCTCCAAGGAATCACCAAACCGATACAGCTAAAGCGTCATGACACAACTTTTGGGCCTGGGTATGCATACACCTGGTACGAGTATCAGAATTGGTCGCCACCATGGCGTGGTCCTTATTACCCTCTAGCGCAACCAGTACCACATTTGAGCCAGTCATTTCATCAAGCTGACATGATGTGGGAGTTCGAAGAAGATGAAGTTCTAGCCGGCATAAGGAATCTGTTTATGGATGATGAAGACATGGATTGCGGTGCGATAGTTGAGGAGGAGGAGAAGGAAGGCCTTATTATTCAGACCATGGAGAAGAGAGCTATTCTCAAGAACTAGACCGCTGCACCATCAAGGGTCCGTCGAGTTGTTGGGTAGCCTGGCAATTAGCATATTTTATTTTGAAAGTAATTTTATGAGAATCTAAGGCATTTTCAGTATTTTGTTTTAAGCATATTTTGTTTTGAAATAATTTCTAAAGTCATCGAGTCGTACTTGTTTGACGTTTTCAAGATTTATCTAATGCATTGTTATTTTAGTATTTATTATTATTCTTTACATTTTTTCTATACAACATTATTTTTACCTATCCCGATGAACCTATGACTGTGACATGTAATGGGACAATGCAAGATAAGGATAATGATTCAAAGGATCTAGAAGAGGATATAATACCCATGAAAATTGTCAAAGAAGTGGAAAACATTGAAAATAAGCCTAAGTCCAATTTGGATGAGAGCGAAACAGTTAATTTGGGAGACTCCGAAACAATCAAGGAAACGCGTATAACCATTCACCTATCACCGTCAGAGAAGGAATAGTACGTCCAGTTCTTGAAGGAGTATGAGGATATTTTTGCATGGTCCTATGATGATATGACCGGTTTGAGCACGTCCATAGTGGCTCATAAACTACCTAATAACCCTATGTGTCCTTTTGTAAAGCAGAAGCTCAGAAAGTTCAAACCAGATATGAGTCTGCAAATAAAGGAGGAAGTCGCCAAGCAGATCAAAGCCAAGGTTCTCAGAGTGGTTGAATATCCGACTTGGTTGGCTAACATTGTGTCGGTTCCAAAGAAACATGGGAAGGTCAGAGTGTGTGTCGACAATCGGGATTTAAACAAAGAAAGTTCCAAAGATGATTTCCCTTTGCCCAATATACACGTACTGATTGACAACTGTGCCAAGCATGAACTCCAATCCTTTGTGGATTACTTCGCGGATATCATTAGATCTGGATGGATGAAGAGGATTCAGAAAAGACAGCCTTTATTACACCATGGGGAGTATATTGTTACAAAATGATGTCGTTTGGCCTATAGAATGCCGGAGCCACCTATATGAGGGCGATGACAACCATTTTTCACGACATGATACACAAGGAGATAGAGGAGTACGTGGATGACATCATCATCAAATCCAAGAGAAGCACATATCATATAGCACATATAAGGAAATTCTTTAATCGACTTCGAAGATACAACCTGAAACTAAATCCCGCAAAATGTGCCTTCGGAGTCCCTGCTGGAAAGTTGTTAGGGTTCATCGTCAGCCGCTGAGGAATTGAGCTAGACCAGTCAACGGTCAAGGCTATCCAAAATTTGCCACCTCTGAAGAACAAGAAAGATGTGATGAGTTTCTTGGGGCATCTCAATTACATCAGCAGTTTCATAGCATAATCAACTGTGATTTGTGAACCGATTTCCAAAATGTTAAAGAAAGACGCTACAACAAGTTGGACTAAAGAATGCCAGAAAGCCTTTGTCAAGATCAAGGAATATTTATCCAAACCACCTATTTTGGTCCCACCAGAACCTGGGAGACCTTTGGTACTCTATTTACCTTTACTAGATGGGCTTTTGGCTGTGTTTTGGGACAATACGACGAGACGGGAAGAAAGGAACATGCCATATACTATCTAAGTAAGAAGTTCATACCCTACAAAGCACGATATTCTTTGCTGGACTGCACCTGCTACTCTTTGACGTGGATAGCTCAGAAGTTGAGGCACTACTTCTGTGCCGTTAGTGCCTATACCACATATCTCATATCAAGAATGGATCCGTTAAAATACATCTTCTAGAAACCCATGCCTACGGGAAAGTTGACAAAATGGAAAATACTACTGAGTGAATTCGACATCATCTATGTAACACATAAAGCAGTCAAGGGAAAAGCATTGGCAGATCACTTGGCAGAACATCCTGTGGGTGGAGAATATGAACAGCTGAAAACGTATTTTCCCGATAAAGAGGTATCATTCATAGGAGAAGATATCACCGAAACCTATGACCGTTGGAGAATGTTTTTTGATGGAGCTGCAAACTTCAAAGGAGTAGGTATTGGAGCCATTTTGGTATCAGAGAAGGGTCAACACTCTACGGTATCCGCAAAACTTAGATTTCCGTGTACCAATATTATGGCAGAATACGAGGCTTGCATCTTGGGGCTCAAGTTGGCCATTGACATAAACATTCAGGAATTGGAGATTCAGACCTTTTGGTACATCAGGTTCGAGGAGAATGGGCTACAAAGAATACCAAAATATTGCCATATTTGTACTACGTACAAGAGTTGATGAAGAGGTTCACAAAACTAGAATTCAAACATGTTCCGAGAATCCACAATGAGTTCGCAGATGCATTGGCCACTCTATCTTTGATGATACAACACCCAGACAAGAATTTCATCGATCCTATTCCAGTGGGGATCCATAATCAGCTAGCTTATTATGCTCATATTGAAGAAGAAACTGATGGGAATCTGTGGTTTCATGACATCAAAGAATACTTGGCAAAAGGAGAGTACCCGGAGCATGCAAATNTATTTGTACTACGTACAAGAGTTGATGAAGAGGTTCACAAAACTAGAATTCAAACATGTTCCGAGAATCCACAATGAGTTCGCAGATGCATTGGCCACTCTATCTTTGATGATACAACACCCAGACAAGAATTTCATCGATCCTATTCCAGTGGGGATCCATAATCAGCTAGCTTATTATGCTCATATTGAAGAAGAAACTGATGGGAATCTGTGGTTTCATGACATCAAAGAATACTTGGCAAAAGGAGAGTACCCGGAGCATGAAGATCATACTCAGAAACGCACACTTTGAAGATTGTCCAACCATTTCTTCCAAAATGGAGGAATTCTATACAGAAGGACTCGCGATCTAGGATTATTATGGTGTGTTGATGCGAATGAAGCATCCAAATTGCTCGAAGAGATACATGCCGGAAATTGCGGACCACACATGAATGGCTTTGTTTTAGCTAAGAAGATATTAAGATTAGGATATTTTTGGATGACTATGGAAACAGACTGCATCAAGTTTGTTCAAAAGTGTCATCAATGCCAAGTACATGCGGATATGATACGAGTGCAACCCAATGAACTCAATGCAACAAGTGCACCTTGGCCTTTCTCCGCTTGGGGAATGGATGTCATCGGTCCAATTGAACCCGCTGCTTCAAACGGGCACAGGTTCATTCTACTGGCCATAGACTATTTCATAAAATGGGTTGAAGCCGCATCTTACAAGGCCGTAACTAAAAAGGTCGTCACATATTTAGTTAGGGATCGTATTGTCTGTCGATTCGGGATGCCATAATAAATCATCACCAACAACGCCGCCAACCTTAACAGTGATTTGATGAAATCCATGTGTGCAAAATTCAAGATAAAGCATAAGAATTCCACAGCATACATGCCACAAATGAATGGAGTTGTGGAAGCCGCCAATAAGAACATCAAGAACATATTAAGGAATATGGTAGATAATCACAAACAATGGCACAAGAAGTTACCATTTGCCCTACTTGAATATCGTCAACTAGTGCCATTGGTAACTTCTCGCGCCATTCGCAATTACCTCATGCTTACCATTCGCATGAGGCTAAGCCCTGCCTCCCCCTCTTGCATACGGCTTAGCACTGCCTTTTCCTCGGGATTAAATACTATCCCCACTACGCTACCTAAGACCTAGCAATATCCTTTGTTCACTTAGGGCTAAGCACTGCCCTCATCTTACACAAGACTAAGCCTTGTCTTGTCGCATCTTCGCATGTGACCACACGTCACATCTTTGAACTTTATAAATATTGCCATTTTGTCCAAAGGCGTCATAGTCCGAAGGCAACATCCTCATAGCCAGAAGACACTATTCCATGGCCTGAGGATCTCTCAGTATTACACATCATTATTCAAAGGCGTCATAGTCCAAAGGCACCATCCTCATGGCTCGAGGACATCATTTCATGGCATGTGAATCCCTTATCATACACTTCATAGCCCAAGATGCCAAGGTCTAAGGATATCATCCTCACCATCCGAAGACAATCTTCATGGTCCAAAGGGAATTTGCATTAAGATTGAATCTTCGCAATAACCCATATATATATTTGCATGCATCGTGTTTTATGTTTTGCAGTTAATCCATGAAGTAACCGTTCTCCTAACGGGAGCAATCTTCACTCCGGTTTTCGTTCAATATTCAAATCCTACAATTACGTCAAACGCAACCAATCACCATTAGTTTCCCACTCTTATTTGATAACCATTTAGATACTCATTTAGAGACACATCCATGATGTTTCAGATTCGCATTCACGATTCCGTATAAACCCATCCGATATTGTCCTACCCAAAGGAACCCTTTCCGAAACATACGATCATTCCTATAATAACTCCATCGGTCTCGTTCACCGTTGGATCTAGAACTACACACGGCCTGATTCCCGTAACACCAGGGATATGTAGGCAACTCAGAAATCACGCCTCTATTTTTTTAAATCACCTCATTCGGTCAAAATCTGTCATCATTTTCTTTACCTGACAACTCTTTCATCACTCCCGGGTAAAGAGGGGTAGCTGTTGATACCCAATTTTGCTCTCATATTTTCTAAAATATATATATACTTTCAAAAGAGCATTGTTTGCATCTTTATTTAGTTAACAAACCTATACAAGCAATTTCTATAATTTTTCATAATTTTATAAGAACTTTAAATTAATTTTCTTGCATTTAAATTATATAAATATCTAGTAATTATCACTTTAAATTATTTTGTGATGCCTTAATTACCTAAAATTATTATTTTTGAACCTATAATATATATTTCAAATATTTTATTTCATTCCATATAATTATATTAGCATTCTTAAGCTATTTATCTAATTTTGCAATAATGACCTATGTTCATACACAATTGCTCTTTATTTTATATTAGTTGTGTCCAAATAGCATATATATTATTTTTATAATACTAAGTTATTATTTTAAGCATTTAAGTGCATAAATAATAATTTTATTTATTTATTAAGCATTTTTTATAAATTATTTTGTTAAGAAATTGGGTATTTAAATAATAGCCCATTCTAACCAATTTTTGACCACATTAGTGGCCCAAAACTACCCAAACCTTAGCCCTGTCTATCCCATCCCAAAGCCAAACAACCCCTTAACCCAAAACCCGGTCGGTACCCGTCTCAAATAATCCGCCCCATTTCCTTTGTGATCCTGGCAGTTGATACCAAACGATCAACATCCCATAATTAACCTACCTATTTTATATTACCCCTCACCCTAAACACCCATTTTCTCTCGTCTGCCGCCCCTAAATCCTCTCTAACCTTCTCCTCTCTCCACAGAAACCCTAGCCACCCCCTCAAATCTTTCCAAATCCATCTCAACCATGGATTCTCTCCATGATTTTCTTACCTTTTGTGTGTTATCTCGTTATTTTCTACAAAACTATGATATCACCTAGTACTTGCCTAAACATGGCAAGTACTATTTCTTAGAATCCAGCCATTCAACATCAATCGCTTGAATCTGGACAGTATTTAGTCCATATACATCATGACCATGGCTATATGGGTCCGATTAGCCAAGAATTTCGGCCAATCTTTGATTTCTGTCAATTAGGTGTTACATATTTTTTCTTTAATCCAATTTTTATTGATTCTGCATGTTAATACTTCCTTATTTATTTTTGATTTTATAGTTTTCCTTGTTTACTGTCTCGATTTCTGTCACTATATAAACCTCTTCATATTCCCCTTTGAAGAGACTGGAATCGATGTACTTTCACTAAAAATTAGAGCTTTGTTCTGGGATTCCTTCATTCTCTTGTTTTGTACTTCATTTTGGCCGGCTGAAAGCCAAGGCCACTAAGATTCTGTTATTTGAACTTTCTCTTAGTGCGAGCATTTCCCGGAGTTCTTATGAATCTCTTGGGAACTTTGATGCATTGAGATTCTGGGTTCTTGTGGAATTTTTGTTCTTTGTTGTTGTCTGTTTAACTGGTAAGTCGCTTGATCTTTTGCAATTTCATTTATTATGTGTCTCTAATTTGCATGTGCTCTCGTTTCTAAAATCTATGTCTTAATGTGTTTCTGGGATACTTTTATGCACAACTCTATTAGCTTTACACTCGTTTTAAATCTCTCTAGCATTTAACTCCTCCTAATGTTGCTAGTTCTAAGATTGTCTATGTCTAACTTGGATAATCTGAACCCTCCTAAGCTCGTTTAGCTAGTGTATTGGTGTGAATGTTCATTAATATGCTTAGCTGCTTTGTCCTGAATCTCTGTAATGAATTCTTCACATCTCTAATAACCTGTGTTAAGACCTTCACTGTTAACTATGACTTGTTTCTCTGCTATTGTGTCACTCAGCATGCTCACTTGATCTCATACCCCATTAATGATGGCTTTTAATTATAGAACAATTATATCAACTTGTTTTTCCCTACCATGTTTGAACTATTTCGATATTAAGATAAATCCCTGGCATAACTTCGACCTCCCCTAGTTAATTCGTCTACTGGTCAATACTTGAATGCCTACGTTTTCCATTTGACATGAGTTTATTTTCACTATGTTCTGAATCTCTGCAATGATTATCTTGCATATGTAGTGTGTTATAATCTTTGTTAAGATTTGTTTCTATAAACTATGACCTTGCTTGTCTGGTAATATGTCCCCCAGCATGTATTTGGCTCACTTAATTCCTTGTTCCTTCGGTGATTACTTGACTTGTCACAATGCCTGTTCCCCTATCATGTCTAAATGTTGTCTTGTTCCCTGATAAGAGTTAACATGTCTGTTTTATAACATCAAGACCTATACTTAGCAAACTCTGGACCTTCTTTAGGTAAATAGTCTACTGTGTCGATACTAGAATACTTGCATGTGCTATTTAACATGAGCTTACTCTTCACTCTATACTGAGTCTCTCTGATGCTTGTTTTGTATACATAATGTGTTATAATGTTATATGACCTTTTCCCTCAGCTATGATCTTTCTTCCCTGCTAATATGCCCCCAGTATGTCTTAATCCCTTGTTCCTTCAGTGATTGCTTGGACTGTCATAATGTGTGCTCCCTATCATCTTTCAATGCAATCTTGCATCCTGATGAGAATTAACATGTTTGTCTTATGATACTAAGATGCATGCTTAGCTTAATCCGAACCTCTTAGGCCCAAATTGGTTAAATATCATGAATGATAATGTATATTTGGCAAACCTGTTTCTTCCCCAATTTCTTTCAATATGATGCTATCTATGTGGTGTTTTGTTGTCATGTTGAACCTACTGGCTAATTTGATTAATTACTCTATATGCTCAGTTTGGCTATGTCTACTATAGGATATGAATGTATCTCCTAACTTCTGTCTATTTTCCTCACTGGAAACTTATGCTATTCCGAACTCTTCATTTTTAGCCGGCTGAAAGTCAAGGCTACCTAGGTTCTATTATTGGCCTCCCTAGTGTGAGCACTGCTCGGGGTCCAATGAGGCCCTTATGAACTCTGACACACTAGGGCTTGGTCCTAGTCATTCTCTCAACCTCAAAAACTGTCCCTAATACTCTATTTTCTTATCATGTATTGCATGTCTATATTGGTTGTTCCAAGTGGTGCAACACTTGGTGCTGTGGCTCATCTGAATTGGCATGGGCTCTTCTATGGACCCATGATCATGTATTGAACGTGGCTCTTTGTTGAAGGCCCAGTAAGCCTGGGTATTTAGTTATTTTATTTGGGCCTACTGTGGGCCTGTTCACTGTTATGTAATAGTTTTACTCATTGTTGGGCCTGTAGTAATCTTTGTATAAACAATTGGGGTTGTTAGTAAAATGGAATGGGGGTATATTTTAATATTTACATGTGATGGGTAGATGACATGCCTATAGGACTTTATAATGTGTTCACTATATGTGTTGTTCAATTACATGAGCACTGTAGAGATCATGACATTAGGAGAAGCACACACGCACTACCTGTTTACCATTAAACATGAGTTCAAATGTTATGTCTACTGCTATGTGTTTATAGACAGCATTCCTATAGGATGTGAAAAATCTTTCAATTTTCATGACTGCTTTCAACCGCGTTACAAACCTTCCTATAGGAACAAAAATGAATTTTCCTTCAATTCACTTCAGTTATTCACTAGAAATCATGCCTACAGGATTTGGATCATTTCATTTATTATTCTATCACATTGTTCACTAGAAATCTTTTTCATAGGACTAAGTATAAATAAAACAAGCTCTAAAGTACTATGCGTTAGAGATCCTACCTATAGAAAATAATTGCTCGCTATAATTGGTTAATGCTAGACCATTCAAACACTGCTTCATGCACGTCGTATGAATAATTCTGGGACTCTATCCCTAGTAGATTCTGTTGTACCCAACTACGTAAATCACTTAGGCATCGCACATATAGGATTGGTAACTTACAACTCTCAACAATTAGGTTATGATACCCGCATGATTCTATCTATAAGCTATATCCTACATCTGAAATCACTTGCATACTTTGATCGCCTAGAAAGCATGTCTATAGGATTCTGTAGATTCCTGATCGGCATTTGTGTTTGCGTGCATTTGTTGCTTAAGTGTGGAGGCAAACTTGAGCCTTGACTGCCTATATGTAAAGTCCAATGTATTTTGTATGTCTCCTAGTTTTGACATTTCTGAGCAGCCTAAGTGAGGTCTAGAACCATCCAAAGTAATGGTCCAATACCTCCCGGACCATAGGTACGGTACGGGTAGTGCACGCATAGGTTAACGACCTATAATTGAATTAGAACGCTTTTAGGTAACAACTTTAACATAGTAATCGGGTAGTAGGATATGATAGTCTGTGCCCTCTGAATAATATGAGTAACACCCATCTTGAGGGAGTTACGAAGTATTATTTATGTTGCACGGGGTGATCCTTTCGGCTAAAAAACATAGTACCCCCCCCTCTGTATGTCATTATTAGATCTAAATAGTTGTATCCCTATATTCGCACTATGATCTGTGTCAATCATGTTGTAATAAAGTTCTGTGACTTTTGAACTCCTTTATTTATTTGATCACCAAGCTTAATCATGATCCATATAATCTTAAGTTCATCCGGGACCCACAATTGTGGACCTTGAGGAGTGCCTAACACCTTCTCTTTGAGGTAACTTCGGCCCTTACCCGATTTTTGGTGGCATTGACTTGTCAAACAGAGTCATTCGCATAATAGGTGCCCTAACGTACTTTAAACCGTTAGGTGGGAACTCTCCTCTTTTAATACCTCCTTAAAAGAGTTTCCACATGTCAAAACCCGATTTCGCGAGAAAAAAATAGGGAGCGACAAAGGTTACATCCCTAGGCTTTTTACCTATTTGATAAAAACAACAAAAACAATTACTCATTTTCTAGTCTCTTTTCTTTAGTTGATCATTGCTAGTGTCAATTTTAGAAGTAGAAAACAAAATCCCTTATTTGGAAGTGCTATTGAGCTATTTCATTTACGCTCATCAAGTGTACACCCTAACACCCATATTTAATTCCCTGTGGAAATCGACTACCACTCTTGTTGGGTACTATTCTTCCAACGACTGTTTCCACTCACTATTGAGTGTGGATTGGGTGTGGATCAATTTTTGGCACCGTTGCTGGGGAGTTTTAACGGTGTTAGATATATATTTGAGTATGTTCTTGAAATATCTTCTTTCCCTTC
>AWOL01S0000754.1:0-10907 GCA_000715115.1 Nicotiana otophora
CATGTTTCCAAGAGACTTTCAACTCAAACAAGCACAGTCAGAGCAGTAAAACAAATTAAAATATAAAAATAGTAGAGTCATAGGAAAAGAAATAGTAGCAACAACAAGATACTAACTGACCGAAGCATTAACAACATCAGATAATACTAGAAATCCAAGGAAAAGACAAAATAAGAGTAATACTACAACTATCGGAATGGAAGGTAGTATGCTCTACTACTACTATTAACATTCTACTCTAATCCTCAACCTTCACAACCTCCTATCAAGTATCAAAGGTAATGTCCTCAGTCAATCGACTGATGCGTAATATCATACCTAATCTTCTCTCCCTAATTCTTCGTTGGCCTTCCTCTACCTCTTCTTAGGCTTACAATATTCAATCTCTCACAATTCCTCACGGGGGAGGGGTGCATGGGCATCTCCTTTTCACATGTTCGAACTATCTCAGCCTCATTTACCGCATCTTATCCTCCACGAGAGTCACCTACACTTTGTCCCGAATAACTTCATATTATCTTTATGTCTCCTAGAAAACTCACACATCCATCTTAGCATCCTCATTTCCGCTACTTTCAACTTTTGGATATAAAAGTTCTTGACTGGCCAACTCTATCCTATACAGCATAGTCGGTCAGATCACCACTCCATAAAACTTATCTTAAGTCTTGGTGGCAATTATTTCCAAGAAAAAAAAGAAGAAAGGAATATGAAAATCTTAATTGAACTTTTTTTTAAAATCATTATACTATGATTTTAAAAAACAAATGTATACAAGTACGTGTAATGGTTTTATTTCCACAAATTTGGAGGGACAAATTGGTAGGCCACTAGATTTATAAAAAGTGAGAATGATGAAAGATATTGTTTAGATACTTTCAAATCAAGATGCCACACGTTTCCTACAACTTTGCTTGTTTCAATCCTCACCATAATCCGTTGATATTGATGGGTTTTGTATAATATCCATCTCCTTCTCACGTAGAATACAGACTATTATTGATCTCTATTTCCCTTATTAGTATCAATTCATACTCTGAAAAAAGAAAGCATAGAAGAAAACCAACACCATTATTGGCATCGCTTAATTACTGTCTTGAATTTTATGCAGCAATTTTATTAATGCACACTAGAATTTTCAACTAATGAATTAAAAAGCCTAAATAAGTCTTAAATAAAGAAGAATTAAACTAAAAATATCCGGCGAACATATAATATAATATATATATATTCATGTATTACATATAATTAATATATAATCTATGCATATCGACTAGAAAAAATAAACAGTAAATCTGACCGGCTATTTGTGTAACAATCCCTAAAATAAATGCTCACGAGGTGGTAGTTTGTTCATATACTATGTTGTGTGTTTGCAATTGGTCGGAATAGTATTTAAAGTAGGATTTAAGTTATACACTGATACTAGCCGTGTAAAAATTATTATACTATTAATGCAAATTAATTAGCTACAGAAGGCAATTAGTTTACTTGCCTGTTTAACATATCATACTTGTTATGAATAATTATTATTATTGTAAATAATTCAATCTGATGGTGTAAAAGATTAATATATAATGCACAAAAACTCTTTAAAACAACTCTCTTATTCTTAAAAGCAAAATAAGAAACTGAATCGAGATGGATTAATTAAGGTGTTAACAAGCTATCTGGGGTTCGAATTTCACTTGAGAGGATCAAGACTTTTTCTTCCTCGTTAATAATGAAAGCTAAATAAGATCATTAGAAGGCACGAATCGAGATATTTTTTTGACTCGTAGCCCTTATTCTAATGTTTGATTCGTTCCATAAAACTGTAGATCATTCTAAATTGAAGAACTAGTATATAGCATACCAAGAAAATTTTAATGGTTCTAGCAAGTTTAGAATACCAATTCGAACTTCTCAAGAGTCGATATTCTCACGCCACATAGTCGAAATAAAAACATAATACGAAACTTAAAGCTCACTATCACCATCCAGGTGCAATAATTAATGAATAAGTCGGAGTTAGAGCATAAGTTACGGATTTAATCGAAATCAACAATTTTAATTTAAATTTTATATTTTTTTGTCCCATTTTAATTGTCGTTTTATCTCAAAAAAACTTATCCCAAAATAATTGTCACTTTAGGAATTTAAAATTAAATTTGTTAATTGTATCCAATTCTACCATTAATATTAAAGTACTAGTTCTTTCTAATACTAATCAATTCTCAAAAATATTTAATAGGGATAACTTAGTAAATTATACCTTATATTTTTAACAGGATTAAAAAATTTCATCACATTCCATTTAAAGAAGAATTAACCTAAATAGCCGCTCACCTAATTTTCTTAAACTAAAAACAGCCGGCGAATATATAATATATGCAGAACTTATACATAACATGTGTATAACTATGTATAATTTATGTAAATCAACTAAAAAAATATTGAATCTTGCCGGTTATTTGTGTAACACGATCTATATTAATCACGATCTTTCCACATAGGCTGGTTTATTTCATTGATTTGACACTAGAAAATCCAGTTGGTACACGTTACCTCTTACTCTGGCACAGAGATAAATCCGTCCATGGCACTACCCTACTGATCTCCCACGTAAGCTTATTCCACCATATTATTTTATTAAAATCTCTAATTAATAAACAGCATACTTTGGGAACAGGAAACAACAGAATCATAAGTTGATACTCTGATCTCATCTGCTAACTCTCTTATATAAAATAATATTCCCAAATATTGCCCCTTGGATTGGTTAGTGTCCCCTAACTCTTTTTATTTTTCTTTGCCTTTCAGAATTCTAGTCTATTCAGTACTCCACATTTGTTGAGAGCAAATTGACTATTTTTTCTTTATATAATCACATGAAAATTAACTCATAATCTGAGAATTATCAAGAGAATACGAGGAAATACTAGTCACTTTTCAAATACTGGACGTCAGATACATGGACAATATTGTCCGATAGTCAACATTGGCCAAGAATAGAAATAAGTTCGTTTGATATGAGAAATGAAAATTAACATTACACCTAATTTAACCTCAAAAGATAGTTCATAATCGATTATATTTACTTTTTATATGTTCGGGAGTGGATACAAGTGTTGAGAATATATATGCTAGGATTTGAACGTGGCGGGTGCCACAATTGTTTTTAATATACACCTTGTAATGACTAATATAGAGTTTGTTAAGAATGTTTATTCGTTTCGGTTCATTTTTTTTTTTTTGAGTTTATTCTAGTTAATTGATGGGCATTTTTTATTTATAAATATGAAAATTACATATTCTTAAATATCAAGAAACAAACGCAATAAGTATTTTAAGTAAGAGATCACACCTTTATTATTAACAGCACAAGTAAAATTAATATTTTTATTATGGGAATATTACATCTTTTTCTATATGCTAAAAATAAGTTTGCACAAGTAAAGTAACATCTTCAATAAGAAAATTACACCGATTAGAATAAAGAAATAAATCTTCAACAGATAACTTATACCCCATAAGTAAATATAGAATAAGATAAATTGCAAGTTCCCAAAAATCATAAATCTCATATTTTCTCTAAGCAATATTTACAAATATTTTATCACAACTTAATAGTAAAAAGATTTAACTTGTATTTAACAACCATAGAATAACATAAGTTTTTATGATATAATTAAAAAAAATTATGAAAATTAAATTTGATGCCAATCCAAAATTTCCATCGAGACCAAAGTTTTTCAATTTTGGAAGAAGAAAACTCACATATTTAATATTAAGAGAAATGCTTATTTTATAGGATTTTAAAATTTTGCAGACTCTTTTTTAAGTGTTCTCGCTCGAGATCACAGCTAAAATAAGAATAGAGGAAAGATATATAAAAATAACAAAATGATAAATTAGGAAATGGGAGGTAGCCAAAAAAGGAATTGAATGAGATAAAAGGAAATAAAAAGCACAAAAAAAGGGAGAGTCGGGCAAAGTTCAAAATAAATTCGAACTTGGGTTTTGCATACGAGAAAAGTTTTCAAAAAGATCTACCAGTCCTGGCACTTTCGCCTACTTTGCGACTGCAGGTGGCAAGATTATATATTTAACCTAATTTAAGAAAATTTCAACAAAAATATATAACAATTTTACCAATCTAGCGTGCACCATGCCATCTCCTCTCTAAAGGGTGGATGTCATAAGAAATATCAAACACACCGTTTTAGACTCGTTTTATATAATTAAATACTTAAGAAAATAAATATTTACACTAAGTTTGACATCTATCTTCGCATTACATCAGTTTACAAAAGCAGTTAAATCACTAATTAACCTAAAATCACGAATGTGTTGCTGATGTGGTTAGAGCACAACTCTAGAAAGGAAGTAGTGGAACTCCTTAATCTTGTCGAATACCTGCCGTTTTAGTTAACCTTAATATTGTCGAACCATGTAACCTTAATAAGGAGAAGCATAATTACTTTCGACAATCCCAGTATAAGTTTTCTTTCTCAGATATTAAGGAGAAAAAAAGAAGAAAAAAATAGTACAAAGTGCTCAAAATTCTGTCTCATTTCCCCCCTTTTCTTTGATCTACATAATTTTGTGGAGCATGGGACAACATACTTGCAAGTTGGAAACACCACTAAAACAAAAAAGAAAAAGAAACACCCCACCACTTCTTTTTTTAATTTCCTATCCGCGCTAGTTTTGGAATTTGAATAATTTGGATTCACCCTTAGAAGTCCTATTTTTAAAATAAAGTGCTCAATACCAAAGATTAACTATATTTTCAGAGTTCAAATTCGAAACTACAAATAAAAAATTGAGGGATACCTACCATCTACAACAATCTCTTTGTCATCCCATCACTTTTCAAAAGTTAAATAAATAAACGGAAAAATAAGAGAGAAACTCTACCAAATATGTAGGCGTCGATATTAGATTTTTTCTCTTTTATTTTTTTGGCCAACCACCTACTTTTAGTTTTGTTTCTTGATTTCCCATCTCTTCAATTTCCATTTTTAAGCAAACTGTCACTAATAACTTTTTAAGTTCTTAAAAGCCAACCTTTCAAGCGATTTTCTTTTCTTCTTCAGGGAGAAAATTATTGTTTGTCCAAAAACGTACTGGAAAATTTCGAAGTTTTAGGTCTTTGTGAGTATTGACAAAATCAACTTAAATATACACAACCAGGGGTTATGATCGGATGAGGGTCTCTACCCCTTCCGGAGATTTCGGATTCGATTTCTGAGAATTAAAAAAATCTTGATAGGAAATGCTACCATATTAGTAGGACCGTATGCAATGCGAATTTGAATTAGTCGGTTATCCGATAAAAATATTAGATAGTGGGCGAAAACTAAAAAAACTTAAATAGACATACATGTGGTTATTTTGGTTTGAGTCTTTGTTGCCTTCTTTCGTCACCAACTCTTCAATCTTCAAGGCTAGCACTTTTTAATTTTTTTTATATTTATTCAAAAAAACAAAAAAGGAACGATAAGTGCTCAAGTGCAAGCTAAAGCTACTTTTAGAGGTAGGGGACACTTGATAGCCCCCTTTTCCTTCTAGTAGTAGTATTTTAAGTTGTCAATTTTCTCTCTTGAAGTTTCCGATCCTAAAAGTTGTGGTCCACAATTACAGAAGCAACCAAAATTTACCCAAATTTTATGTCATTTCACATTCACATATTTCAACATCTGAGTTATTAGTCCATAACATACACTTAAATGACAACGTTACTTTATTTGTTGTACTCACGTCATGTAATGTCAAAATTTCTCAGTCGAACCATCGACTAGTTTAAGTAAAGTTGGGTAAAATGTATGAATTAAATATAAGTAACTATTTTGCTTTATTTTGGTTTAATTCATCTTAAAGCTAACTTGCTTCGTATAATATGATTTTTTCGCTTTTACTGTCTTTTGTCCTTAGCAAAGTCACCATTAATTTGGAGAGATTATAGGTCTTTTAATACAACATTCCTCGATATGATTTTAGTCTTAGCTAGCTTTACTCGTAGATAGAAATAGTGGTGTACAAATGAAACCGACAAACCGCAACTCGATAATTCGAGTCAAACCGAGAACAAAACCTGACTATGGTTGGTTTGATTTGGTTTGGTGTTGGAAAAGAAAAATCGATCATATTTGGTTTGGTTTGGTTTTAACAAAAAAAATCAAACACAAACCAAACCAAACCAACCCGACATTATATGTATAGAAGTTTTAAATATATTTAATACATAAAAATATTTATGGTAGTGTAGTTTATAAATATTTCTTAAGGTTTTTCATAATTTTATCTTTTAACGTATTATTTCAAGTTTAGGCTTATAATTTTTGGATGCTCCAATAAGTTTTATAGTCCATAAATATTAGTAACTCAAATAAATCCTAAACCAAAATCAAATCAATACTAATGCTAATAAAAGGCATTCAATTCAATTGTACTATGAATGAAAATCGTGTTGGATATCTATTTTTTAGTTTTTACATGATTTAGATAAAATGTATAACTTATTTTTCTTTTAGTGGTTAGTCATGTAACTAATTGTACTTATTAGTCATAATTTTAAGTTATATTTGTTTTCATTATGGCTTATTAATAATATTTATTTTATGCGATTTTATTATCTTTATTGTTGGATATTTTAGTACAAACCATGACTTATATCATATTTATGTTATTTTTATTGAAAAACACCTTATATAGTTCTGTCTTACTAGGATTAAAGAAATTTTTAAAGCACAAATTTTACGTTTTGTGCTATGAAAACTTTATGAAAAATAAAAACCGAAAACCCGAAAATCCGAAAAAAATTGAGATTAAAAAACCCGACTTTTATTGGTTTGGTTTGGTATATAGATTTAATAACCCGATACAATTGGTTTGGTTTGGTAATTAGAAAATCCGAACCAACCCGACCCATGTACACCCCTAGATAGAAGAAACTAATAACCCTTATATTTAAAAGAACAATGTTTTACTTCAATCAAGTTTTTTCCCATAGAGAAGTGTAGTGTCATGAACATTGAGATTCTTTTGGTATTATTGTTATAAAACAATAAAAGAAGAAGAAGAGCATTACAGAGAAAATTAGAGAGAGAGAATTCTTATTGATTTGGGATAAATTATAATGGAATGGAACTCTCTATTTTGTAACGACCCGACCGGCCGTTTTGAGCATTTACGCTCCTTTCAACTATTTGAAGTCTTGAATAACTTTCTACGAGGTATTATGACTTGTGTGAATTGTCGATTTTAATTTTAAGGTATTTCGGAGTTAGCTTGGAAGAATGAATTTTCTTGTTGGAAGCTTAAGTTGAAATAGTTGACCGGATATTGACTTATGTGTAAACGACCTCGAAATTTAATTATGATGATTCCAATAGCTCCGTATGGTGATTTTGGACTTAGGAGCGTGTCCGAAAAATTATTTGAAGGTCTGTAATGGAATTAGGCTTGAAATGTCGAAAGTTAAATTTTGGGAAGTTTGATCGGGGGGTTGATTTTTTGATATCGAAGTCGGAATCTGATTCTGGAAATTGAAATAGTTTCGTTATGTCATTTATGACTTGTGTGCAAAATTTAAAGTCATTCCGTATTGATTTGATGTATTTCGGCACAAGATATAGAATTTGAAAGTTCAAAGTTCATTAGGCTTGAATTGAGGTACGATTCGTGGTTTTAGCGTTGTTTGATGTGATTCGAGGCTTCGACTAAGTTTGTATGATGTTTTAGGACTTGTTGGTATATTTGATTGAGGTCCCGAGGGGCTTGGGTGATTTTCAGGGTGGTTTCGGACCATTTCTAGGCCATTTTTAATTGTCGGTTTCTTCCTACAGAGGTGTGCATCGCGATCACGATCATCTGGTCGCGTTCGCAAAGAGCAAACAACAGTTTGGGGCCTTGTGAATCGCGATCGCGGAAGCTCTTTCGCGATCGCGTAGAACAAAATCTCTGTTGCACTAACCCGAATTTGGAAGCTTATATATCACAATTTATAAGGAATTTAGAGAAGATCTAAAAATAAAAGTTGTAGCCTTGATGTCTAGTTTTTAGAAAGGTAAACCATTTGTCATTTGAAATTGTGTACAAAAAGTTATGGTAGATACATTATAGGCTGTCTGGGAAGAGTTTGGAAATCTATGTTGCACATGGTTGATTTTGGAAGCTTATATCTAGCAATCTATAAAGAATTGGGAGATGAGAAACAAATAAATGTTATAGTCCTTGGTGTCTAGTTTGCAGAAAGATAAACCATTTGTAATTTGGAGTTTTGTACAAAAAGTTATGACCATTATACTAGAGACTATCTAGAAGAGTTGGGGAGTTTGTTCTTCGCGATCGCGATTGGTTTTCCGCGATCGCGAAGAGCAATTTTGGGGCTGAAAAATTTTGTGTATTTCGAGGTTTCGACCATTTTTAACATATTTGGAGCTATGGAGCTCGGATTGAAGCGATTTTTAGGCGATTTTCACCATATGGATTGGGGTAAGTGTTCTATATCCAAAAGTGATTATACTTCATGATTATATGGTTATATTCATCATTTATTTCGAATTTAAATGGAAGAAATCAAGATTTTTGCAAAATCTTCCAAAAATGAAAATTTAAGATTTGGAGGTCGAGTTGTTATCGGAATTTGATAAAATTGGTATGGTTGAACTCATATCGGAATGGGTGTTCGGATTTGTAACTGTTGTCGGGTTCCGAGACGTGGGCCCCACAGGCGATTTTTTAGCTAAATTTCGGATTTTTATGGAAAATTAGCATTTTCTTATGGAATTAATTCCAATAAATTTTATTGACTGAATCAAATTATTTATGGCTAGATTCGAGGTGTTTGGAAGCCAATTCACGAGGAAAAGATATTGGAGAATAAGAATTTCTCTGTTTGAGGGAAGTAGCAGTTATAAATTTGGTCCTGAGGGTATGAAACCCCAGACTTTGTATCATGTGATTATTTTGGAGGTGACGCACATGTTTGGTGACAGGCATGTGGACGTGCACCGAGGGGATTGTGACTTGGTCTGTCTCATGAAAACTGTAAAGTTGAATAACTTGTTGTTAGCTATGTACTCTCTATATGTTGTGGAAATTTGACTGTAAGTCATGTTAGAAACTATGTTTAGGATATATGTTGGTACTTTTGGGACCCACAGAGGTCGTGTACATGTTGAACTATCTGCTTAATTTCTGTTTTGTACTCAGTCACAGTTTACTTGATTATTTTATCCCAGTCTCTATTGTTCATTATTGATGCATCATATCATTATTGTTTGGGTTGATTTCATGATTGTTGAGAGCCCGAGAGACTCGAGAGATTTTATGACTGAGCGAGGTTGAGGGCCAGATTGTGAGATATTATACTATAGCACGTGAGTTGTCCGTACGGATCCAGATATTATACTATAACACGTGAGTTGTCCGTACAGTACGTGAGTTGTCCGTGTGGATCCAGATATTGATACTATAGCACGTGAGTTGTCCGTGCGGGTTATAGCGCTTGGGATGTAGGAGCCCCTTTGTAGTGTGTACACCCCTAGTGAGCATTGTCACACCTCCTTTTTTCCGAGGGATAGGGGAGTTTTTCCAATTAAAGTGACATTATTCGTGATGAGATTATTTATTTAAATCAGAGTCGCCACTTAGAATAATTTATGGTATCCCAAGTCACTGGTTTGTTTTAAAATCCCAAATCGAGGAAATTTAACTCTGTTTTAAAGTTCGAAAAAATCAGAAGACCGGGTAAGGAATTCTGTTAACCCGGAAGAAGGTGTTAGGCATTTTCGGGTTCTGTGGTTTTAGCACAATCACTCAACTATCAATAATTGGCATAATTATCTGATTTAATATATATTTAAACCTATTGTACATTTTTAAACTTTCTAACCATTTTAAACTATTTTAATTGCTTTTAGGATTTATGGAATTCATTTGACCAAGCCGTGATGTCGCACACTCATTTTATTTTTGTATATATTGACAAATGTGCCACGTGAAACGTACCCGTGATTTGCAACATGTTTATTTTTATTATTATTTGAAGTTATGGTCAAGTCGCGTGAAATACGCACTTGAATTGGGGTTTACGTATCATGATTATGCCACGGGAACCGTACCCATAGTCACGATGATTTATTATTAATCGCGCCTAAAGCAAGCTACGGTGTTAGAATATTATTCAATTACTAATTTTGAGATTATTGTAAGGTCACGAGGTATGGATATTGTTGTGGAGGAAATGAAGTAAATTAATTATGAAAAAGTTGGCTAGCTGTTTATTTGTTTTTGGTCCTGGGCAACAATTAGCCCATAAATACGTCAGGGAAGTCCAATTAAAGTCTTACACCAATCGTGACCTAACCTAATCTCTTATAATTTTACAGCTAATCAATATTTGAAACTAGACTAAATTTATGGTAGGAATAGATAGGTACGGACAGAACCAATTTAGTCACTAAGATAGGAGATCAAAATGAAACTAAAGCATGCTAAAATGGAAAGCCATTACTTCATTGAATAAACAAGAAAAGTAACAAATTAATATAAAGTAACATATCATCAATAAGATTAACCATATGAACTACCAAAAAGGAAAATAAACTAATCTTAACAAATACTCAACATGAGAACAAATTAATCTTAGCACACTCAGATGCAAACTCGACCATATCATACTCAAAGTTAAATTAAAACAGAGTGACCCAGAATATTAATGAGAAAACAAAATAGAAAGAGAAGTGAACATTTATATTGATGATTGTGAATTTAAATTACAACCACTCAATGATCAGATAGCTCTCAACTGGACCCTTCGGACAACGGAAAACTTGAGCGAAAAATCTCAACTTGCAACCTCAATCGACCTTGCAAAACAGACAAATTAGTGGCTATTTTTGGAGCTTTTGTTTTTT